>JARHVA010005701.1:822500-837500 GCA_037957365.1 Torreya grandis
TAACTCTTTATAGAGGCTTAAAAAGTTATACATAAACATGGTTTATATAATATGGCATATCTTTGTTGGTTGAGGAAATTCATAAGTAGGACGTAAATGAAGAAATTTTAATGGGTCATTTTTTCCAATTGGTTAATTTTTTTACAAATTAAAAGGATTTTAGTTTTGTAAATGAAGAAGTCTTTGAAAAAACATTTCCAAAAAATTTCATTAAATGATCCTAAATATGTTAAACTCTTCAAATTCTACAATTATTAGTAATAAATTGTATGTATTTCCTTACATTTTCCATATCATACATATGCTTCGTAGTTTTCAATATAAAAATATTTCAATACAATTAAATAATTTTAAATAATTATCATTCATTAAAAAATACCTTGGAGGTAATGTTCTAAATTTTGAGTATGGATAGATCATGTATGGCATAATTTATTACTATATATTATAATAAATAAACCTTTTTATGGTTTAATAAAAACTTGTCATATTTAGTTATAGTATAATTCATGTATAATCACTAAACGGTGCACACTTTTCCATAACACATTATTAAAGACAATTAGAAATTATGTATTTAATTAATTGACATCCTATAATAATATGGAAAAAATTTACACAATTAATTACTCTAAAAATCCCTAACCTAACCCCTAATCTCCTTTCATATATTTATAAAATTGTAGAGGGATAATGGGTGACATATATTGCAAATGAGAGTTACCATTGTTATATTATAAAGTGTAAGAAAGATATCTTAATATAAAGGGTTGTAATCTAATTGGTGATAATAATAATAAAATTTGTTTACATGAAATTCACCAAGCTCAAGTCATACAAAATAAAAAAATAGATGAGGGTGGGTTCAATTACCATGTAAATTTGATAAAACATATATCCCTTAGTCCTTGGTTCTAATCTGAGTAAGTTTAGTTATTTATCCACCTAATTCTAGCAGCTATAAAGCTCTTAAATTCAAGTTATTTATAATTTAATTTTAAAATCCACATTAAATTTTTATACTATATCCAAAGTCATAAATTTATCATTTGTTTAATAATAATAAAGATTAAAACCCTATCCTATATTAGTAGTCGAGTATAATACACATTTTAATGTGATTTATGTGTTGGTGATCCACTAGGTTAAATAAATGTGGATATCACTTTAATTATCACACCAAAGAATTTTCTTTCAGAAATTTATAGTTCCAAACTCTTAAAGAAAGTGTAGAATCTAGAATGACTCAAGATCAGTAGAAAAAAACCCACTGTACTCAGTCTCCCAAGTAGACAAAGAAATAACAGTATGTTTATTACAACAACAAGTGAAGGGACCTTACCCAAAAGGATATATACATATTTAAATTAACTTATTATAATATACATATCTTCCAAAATAAATGTCTATGTAACTTACTAATGTTATAGTTACACCATAAGTGAAATACGAATTCTGAATTTTCTACCTAATAAGTACTCAATACCATTATTAATATTAACAAGAAGATAATTTCAAATGCACTTTTTATCTTTTAAATAGTTATAGTGGGGTACTAAAATTTTTATAACACTACTTTCATGAAACAAATATTAAAATTATGATTATTATGAGTCATGTATAGAAGATATCCCATAAATTTTTTATAGAGTATACCATCAATAAAAACATAAGAACAATTGGTATAAATATTGACTCCAAATTGATAATAAGTTAGGGAGGGGTCGTATTTTTACATGTTGAATTACTAAAATATGTCTACATAATGCTTTTAGTTCTTACTAAAAATAATTTCACAGAATTTGAAATCTTAATTTTATTGTAAAAATTTAGCAATCACAAGTGAACCATCTCAAATTACTTTATTTACCTTGCTCTTATAAAATGAATTTATGTAGTGTAACTCACTTTAATGATTAAGGTTTTAGTATAAAGGACTAAAACTTGGATATTACCTTTTAAATTATCTATATAGACTCTAGGTTCAGAGGGAGTCTAGGTAAACTAAGATTTGGTTAACAATATGTAAATTATTTCATTATAAATTATCGAAGACTAATTCAAACTATACACAAATGTTTTTAAACATATAAAATATCATGATTTCTATCTACTTACAAACATAGGATATTTTTAAATTTAGATTATTTATATTAACTTAATATACCAAAAGGAATTTTGACATATATATGGTCTACTTCCCATCCCTATGTCAAAATTGAGGACCTTGATAGATTAATAAAATTCATTTTGGTAAATGGATGAAATGTTTTTTGTATTTATAGATATAAATTTACTATTAGACACTTTAAATTTAAATTTTGACCAGTCTTTAATGTACATGAATCATGTGCAAATAATTGAATCTTGATCAAATTATCTCCTAGATATTTTACCTATCTATAATCATATCCTTTTTTATTTTCCATCATACATAAATAGGATATCCCTAGTTTTTATCTAAATTTTATATTATCCTAAACAATCATTCATAATTATCTATATCATTCTTTCCTCAATATTAAATAGTTATGACTATTTATATTGTATGTCAGTGCCTATAGCATTGACTGTTATTTAAATGGATAGTTTAAAAATTAAAACCTTCCCTTGGTTTGTCCCACATATTTCACACATCGATTGTGGAAGTAAATTACACAAATTTTCTTCTATATAAACACATCAAGCCTAAGAAAATTTATATCTAGCACTTATTTAACCTTCTTGATACTTTTCATGATCATATTCTATTTCATATAGGAAGGTTAGATATCTTGTCCCTCTAAGGTGAAGTTATAGGTTAAGAGGTTTTGAAATTGAGAATAATAAAATCCATTTGGCCAACCAAATGTCGGTATTCCAACTAAAATTTGATAAAATAGATGAAATGTGAATTCCTTCTTTTATTCATGGAAATGTTAATAATGAATACATAGAATAAGAGATATATATTATTAATGATGATATGCTTGAAATTGAAACTAATCATGAATATTATAATAAACATAATAATGAATATCATGATAGGATACATCATGATCTTATTAATTGTGTATATTTTTGACAAGTTACATCCATTTATAAATTTAGGTAATGAATTAATATGCAACCCAAAAAATTGGATAAGGTCTTCAATATAATCATAGAATCTTAGAATGTAAATAATTATAATATTTTAATATATAATTAACAACATAATCCATTCAAATTTACTCCTTTAAATTCTATATGTACAAATTATATAGTATGTGATCAAATCACTACTTATGCATCTATTATATCTATGTCTACACCTATGGCTTAACATGCGATTTCCACTCATAGTTTGCGGGAAACACAAGGTTTCAATTATTTTTATGTGGATATTGATACATGACATATTAATGTGCTTCCTAGGATGGAAACATAAGTGACATCATTCTTTGTCACATACTTTTTTATGCCTACTACTAAAGACCTTATATAAATTATATAGGATTTTAAAATTAAGGTTCCAATATTACAATAAGGTTAATCTAGAGTGTGTCATTAGATTGAATCTCAAGCATTTTTACACAATCCATTAGATCTAGATATTTTATCTTATCCCTTACCTATAGGATTCACGACACTTAAGATTATTTTCTATGATGGTAAAGGTGATCCAGAACAATAACTCAAATATTTTCTCATGTGTTTAGAATACGTATCCAATGAAAATTTATTGATTAATCTATTCTATACAGTATTAGGGAATAAGATTTGTGATATATGTATGACCTCCCATTCCATTCATCAAATTACATCAATACTTTATCCAATTAGTTCCTACCAAACTTTTTTATCAATATCAATTATAAAATGTCTTTTACTCATTTTTTTTGATACTTAAGCAAGGACACAATGAACTCATTAGTCATTGAGTTCTTTGTTACAAGAACATGCTCATAATATATAAACCACTATGGTCAAAAATGAGTTTCAATATTTTTTTAGGTAAAGATTTATTGATCCCTTAAATAATTACATTATACGAAAATGACTTCAATATTTTGATGGCTTATGCCACACAGTCAAGAATCATGCAATTAAGATCCTTGCATGAATAAGCTAAATTATGGGTTCAATTATCCAATAAATTAAGGTGATTTTTTTAATGAAAATATAATTTCAAATTCAAATAAAATGATTCTATGAATGAGTTAAAAGTAACAATTAATGTATTATCACAATATAATAACCATCTTTTCCTATCGACTCTTTAAAAGAGGTAGTTTTCATGGTTATCTAAACCTTGTCATATGATACTTAAAAAATTACATGATTATAATCTCATATCTCTCCCTAAAAAAATGGGTTGATGTGAATGGGTAATAATGTTTGAAATTTGATCATGATGGTAATCAATATTATGATTATCATAAATGTGTGAACGAATATATAAATAAATGCTTTGGAATAAGAAATAATATACATGATCAAATTCATGAAAATATTATTAAAATGATTGATATTATCACATCTACAAGTGATTAAAGGCCACATCATAATGGTAATGATAATTTGAATATATTTTCTAATCACAATCTAAATCATGGGGAAAAAGAAAGAAACACTAATCTTAAGATGCATATGAAATTTATTAACAAATAGAAATATCATATAGATTATATAATATTTATATTTAATGTAAAATATAACATATTAATACTTTTACATTATTTTATAATGACAATGTTGATGATGATTCTATTGAGGCTCCATTTTTTGTTTGTGCTTACATTGATTCATAACTTGTACATAGTTTCATGGGGATTAATGAATCAAATGAAACAGTGTACGCTATGACATTAAATTTAGGTACACATAGGTTGAATTTATTGTTAAAGAACATATATTGAAAGTATTTTAATTAAAAGAGATAGAGCCCTCTTACAAGTATTATGAAAACACGTATAGTATGCCCTATGACTATTTCTACTTTATTCTTAGTCTTTCCCAATATAGTGGCAATTGAAATGTAATATGGTACAATTTGATACGTAATATACATGTATTACCATATTTTGTATCTGAATGTGTAAATTATATCTATAGAATTAAAGTGGTTATAGTTATAGGTATTCCTTATGAGTATCTTATTTGCTCAAAGACCCTTCCTTGGATTCATATAACGTATTAATGAATCTGTACAATTTCACTCTATAAATATAATTATATGATGATAATTTAATTTACTAAAATATTAATGATACATTATTTATTGAATTAGAGCTATATTAAAGTTACACTATAGGTGTTACCTAGTTAATAATATCTTAAGTTAGTTTGATAGGCTGATATGAATGCTTCACAGTGAATAACATCTCATAATCCTTGGTTAAATAATAAATCATAGTGTTATTATGGTTTTTATATATAAAACATGTATAAAAGGGAATATTTTTTTATGATGATAGTTATTAATATGTTATAATGTCTAATCACTTCTTAAATTTAGATACAAATACAAATACTTATTACTTTTCACCTAATGTAAGCAACATTCACCAAGATTGATTAAATAACTACAAGTGATCATTCTATTGATGGAAAAATTATCTACCATGAAAATATATAAAATTAAAAATACATATATAATTATAAATTAATAAAAATATTCAAAATATAAAACACCAGAACCTATGCATGACATATATTCGTAATTTAAATTATTCATTTATGTTAGTTATCATATACATGGTAGATTATATGTGCATTGTACATGGACAATATATTCATAGTATAAATTAATGGAATACTAGACATACAAGTTATGTATGACATGCACATATATATGTGTGACATTCTTGAGCCTAGATGTTAGATTTCAACATTGAGGGCATGCGTACCCTAGGATCAATTTGGTTTACTTTAAAATTTATATATTTATGTATTTAGACTTATTATAGATTAAAACATCTTTTATATTATCCATAGAGTGCTAAATTCTATGGATATTATAATTTTCAATGTGAAATGATGAGATGGATTAATTGAGTATACTTGTAATACTTATTCTATGTATGTTTGATGTTGTCATTTTTCAAATGGTGTGATCATTGATTCTATACTACTATGTGTGATGATGATTATGTGATACATTATTTGACCATTATGTGTTACATTTCATGCCTATATGAGTGACTATAGATGATTTTTATATGGAGTGACCATATGTGTTTATGACATTAAGTTCTATATTACATGTCTATGTGAGTGCATTTATAGTGTGTTATTATGGCATGCATTAGTTGTGTCAAGGACCATATAGTTCATCTCATTCCCATGTTTATTATGTTAGGTTAGATTCATCTTATGTATTTAGAAAATGTGTACCTAATGATTATGACATTGTGTGCATATGTATATGTGTATCTAACAATTTTTGAGCTTGTGGTGACATGATTTACATTACATATTATTATACTTAAGTAAAATTCCATGATATATATCATTCATATTTTACATGTCTTACTACTATGTTATTATATCTATAGTGATCATTAATGTGATGATTATTATTGTGTGCCTAGAGTCTATCTTTCATTGACATGACAGTCGTATACCTTAGGATACAAGCTTCATATATAAAATAATGATGTAATATTTATATAATGATATGATATAGTCATGAAAACCCACATTGATTCATATTTTACGTTTATATAAATAACATGATGCATATAACTATTTTATTTTGAGTTGAGTGATTTATAGGCTACATCCCTCACTTCAAAAAGGGAGGATACTAGTGGGAATTTCATAGGGTCTTAGGCTTTCACTAATAGTTTTTTTAGATTTTAGGCTATATTTTTTGATATATGATTCAAATTGGGACAAATATAATGATTTAAGTGGGACATATTATATCTTAGATTGGAATAAATTTATATATTTGCACATATACAATGGTTATGTGCGGTATGTAAATAGAACGAGTGATAAATCCTATGTTAAATGTGAAATAATACATGGATTAGAATGAGAATAATTATTATATTAATTGGGTTATAATATGATATTGGATTAAATTATTATTTTGGATAGAGTGACATATAGATTTATGACATTTTATATCACATTTTGGTATAAATAGATAATACTATAGTGTATTGATGTTTACATATTTGTATTTTATTATTTTAGGTGATGGTAGTGAAGGTAACTATGTTATAAATTTCACATAATTTACTCACCCAATATTTGATTTAAAGTTTTAATTTTATATAGAGGCTACTGTGGCTCTCCAACATAGAATAATAACTTGTTTAGTATCTCATAAAAGAACTATTTTAATGAGATTTTAAATTTATTGAGGCATAATAACCCCATGGATTTTTCCAAGTAAGTGAAATTTATATCTTTGTTCACACACTCACATGTTTACCTCAGTATTTATTTTTTAATTCAAATATTTCAGTCATCTAAACTATTTTAGATTTTATATATAAAGTGGAAATTGATTTTTGTGTGTTTCATTAAAGGTTGTGCATGAAACAAGATAGATATTCAAGGAATACTTGAAGACACCAAATTTAGTTATAATGAGGTAACTAAATTTCCTATTTTATCCTCTTAATATATAATTTTCAATAATAGACTAAAGTTTGTGAATTTATAGACATAAATTTTTCACATTAAACAACTAATAATGTCAGTTTTGACTAGTCATTAACATACATGACCTATGGATACATAGATGACTATTAATCATATTATCTATTGTATATTATATTTATCTATGTGTTTGGCATTCATGATTTGCCATCATACTAAATATGGTATTAATTAATTTATAAAGATGAGATTTACATACATTTACCACACTTGACTTATGTTCACTAGTATGGTCTTAACCCACCATCCTCTGAAAACTACATTCTACCTTGTGAGTTTGAGCATATCCATTTATTATCAAACACCTATAGGAACCTTCTAGTCTATGTTAAATAAACTTATTATCCCATATAGAATTATAAAAACCTTAAGTTTATTCCTTCTATGCATATGACACTACCATCAAGTTGATTATCTCAAGTCAATATTGACTTGTGCCTAAATATAGTTACCCTCTCCCAACAATGATTTAATTAAAAATTAAAAAAAAAATATTTATGGTATATCATCTACCTAGAGTATCAATGGAATCATAAATTAACCAATAGGACTCATCTACACAAACACACACACACACACACACACACACACACACACACACACACACACACACACACACACACACACACACACACACACACACACACACACACACACACACACACACACAAACAGACACAAACACACAAACACACATACAAATCAATGCCTAACTTGACATGGCACTTGGAATTGATTTGGGATACATCTTTACACAATTACATAGGGAGAAAAACTTCCTTATTCCTTCCAAATTTAAAACCAATAACTAGGGGTAATCACAATCCAATTCTCAATCATACCAAATCAAATTCAAAGAAATAAATGCATATATACCAAACCCAAATATTTAGTTAGATTCATAGAGTGAAGGAGCACATTTTCACAATCAAACTAGCTGGGAGAACTACATGTCGTTATATTTAAATCATTGGAGGATCAAATACATAGCCAAAAATCAATCATCAATGGGGGTGATTTTGTTTAGTTTATCCAATAAAATATTCCTTATTTTTTTAGGTTTATAGTGCTCACAAAAACACCCATGGTTTCAAGGTGACAAAGGCAAATTTATGAAGTTTTGCGCATCATCAATATTTGTCATCACACATATATAGCATTAATAGAAAGAAAAATTTATTTTTATGGTCATAAAACCATTTTATATCATAGGTCACTATGATCCACTAAAATCTAGTATCAAAAATATATACAAAGCTAAATTTAATGAAATTTACCATAAGTAGATATAAACACCACTCTAGAACCTAATAAATCACATGATTACATCAATTGACTTTCACTCTTAGAACACAATCACAACCATAAATTCAATGATAAAATATAGTTACATATCCCTTTTTGTACTTACTATATTATGCTTATTCTAGTTATATAATAGCTTCAAATTTATTTCAATATTTTACATTCAAATTCATGATGGAATACCATATTTAGTAATCTAAATTCACATACTAGTTTATATGTTAATTATATTAATTACTTCATCTCAATACAAACTAGGATAAATAATATTGGTGAACTTGTACATTGCTAAAACCATGTCAAACACTTGGTTGCTCAAGGGAACCTTCCTTCTCCACTAGGATCTCATATTTTAATATTAAAATTTTATTTCAAATCTTATATTTTATTTTCCCATCATATGTGACCTCAACCATTCTATTTACAGAACAATAGTATGTCCATTTTCATTTATATATTCATATTTATCCTTGCATTATCTCATTGTATTGATTACAGCATAATAATTATAAAATGGAGAACCAATAAGAAACCCCTAGTAGCTCTCGTCCTATCCATTTACTATTATATATCAACTCCATTATTTATGTTTATGATAATTAATGGATTAATAGCCAAACATTGGTGACTAATAATATTAGTTATATAGATGAAGAACATGATCATCTTTAAAATGATTATTGTTTGATTATGGGTATGATCCTAATTCTAAAAAATTAAAAGGATTGGTAAAATAGTGAAAATTAAATTAAACATTCTAATTTTAAAATAGAAGAGCCTATTTTTCCTATTTCTTCTTTACATTCTTCTCTAGATCATATGCTATAATAAAAGGAACATAATAATAAATATTATATTGATGTTATTAACATGTCACATGGGATACAATGTGAGTAATATCCATTTAATACATTGTATTTATCTTTAAAACCTTGTAAGACAACTCACCTCATTACTATATAAATTACAATGGAATAAGCCTTTCATAAAAATGTAAATGATACAAAAGAATTTGATATTATTTCTCTATCACTGGAAATCATAAATGATAAAAAATAATGTGATATTAATTATCTCTCTAAAATATAAAATGATATCAAATAATTTGATATTCCTACTCCCTCTAGAAATGGAAAATGATATGAAAAACTATGATATTATTTCTCTCTATAGAAATGACAAATAGTACAAACAATGTTGATGAATCTCTATCCTCTCTCAAAATGCAATGTCATATTTTTCCTATTTCTCCTAAAAATTGATTTTAATTTCTTTCTATAAATGAAGCTTCTAATGACATAATGCGACATAATTATTACTACTTTGTTACAAATACATTTTGATTAGAATCGCAAGATATGTAATTATTCCAAATTATATAATGATGTTGTCTTAGAATATAATCTTAGGAAATAACATTTTATTGATGATGAATCTATTTTAGCTATGTTTAGATTAGATAGTGAGTTAAAACAATTAATAAAATCCTTTTGAACCACTAACAATCATAAATATAAAGGTATGTGCAAGAGAGTATTTGATTTTGGAGATCTCTAAACTCAAATACTCTCTTGCACTTACCAATATATATATATATATATATACATATATATATATATATACATATATATATATATACATATATATATATATATACATATATATATACATATATATATATATATATATATACATATATATATATACATATATATATATACATATATATATACATATATATATATATATACATATATATATATATATATATATATATATATATATACATATATATACATATATATATATTTATATACATATATATATGTATATATACATAAATATATATATATGTATATGTATATATATATATATATATGTATGTATGTATGTATGTATGTATGTATATATATATATATATATATATATATATATATATATAATGTGATGCTAATATGGTAAATAGTGTAATATTAGAATAACCTATAACATGTATCATATAAAATATGATTATCATATATGATTTATCGTACTTATTTTTTTAATATTTGATATCCATAGACATTATAATAGTCACTTGATTTGATATATGCTTTATTTTAGAAAATGCAATAATTATGGGAGAATACTATTCAAATATTTATACAAGAAATTAAAAAAATGAGGCCTTAGATTAGTTTTATAGTCTTTATAGTGGATAATTAATTAATTTTACTAAGTGACAAGAGGATTTATTATCCAAATTTAATTAGAATAAGGCCACTAAATTCACATTAGAACATTTTAAAATGCTAAATTAAGGTCATGATGAGCTTATTCAAGATGTTAGGTTCTAACATTTTATAATAAATTACACTCTTAAATATATCAACCATCATATTTTGAAAATTGATTTATCTTTAACAATGGTCTTTTGTCTCCACTTAAGAAAAGAACACTTTCAAATTATTATACATACTTTAACAAACTATATAGGGATGTTTTCAACTATACATTAAGTTTCAATTGTGAGACATATATGGCATAAATTTTAAGTGTTTCATGTTATCTTAACCTAGGAATAAAATTTTCCATAATAAATGGAACCATTTATATCATCTACTACCAAAATAAATATAAATAATCTCCTTAAAAAAAGGCAATACTTAAAGGAGAGGGGTCAAAAGGGAAAAAGTAAAAAGAAGGAACCTAATGTAAATAAGAATAATCAAGTTAAGTTTGATAGTTTAAAATATTTACCTCATGATATATTAAAATAATTTCTTGGCATGAAGTTAATTAATATTCTTCATAATTACTATCACTCTTCTCATCGACTCTAGAAAGGAAGGAGACAACCAATCTACAACTATCATGGTATTAATAGACATCATGACAATAGTTTTTATGAACTACCACAATAGATTAAATATCTTGTGGATAAAGGGGTTATTACATTTCAAAAGTATGAGACTAGGTTAACAAGGTTCCATTTCTATCTTATTATACTACTAATATGATGTAGGTTGAGGCATCCCATGATATTATTTAAAAGAGCCAATGATGCATCAGGTTTCTAAAGAACATGTTACTAGAATAATATATTTTTATAATTCATGATCTATAATGATAAATGTTTTGAATTATATTTATACTAAGTATCCAAATGTCATTTGAGTCATTATTATAGGAAAACATACCAAAGTCATTGATAAAGATGACATTTAACAATACAATACATGAAAAAATAAATTTCATAATAAAATGGGATTTATTTATTTATTTAGATGTACTATATATGCATAATAATGCCACAGGATAGGTTATTATTACTATTTCTCTAGGACTAAAAATAATTACAAATTATTATATATGTACAGAAAACTTGCATAAGGAAATGTTACGTTGGGACAATCATGGCTATAAAAAATGGGAGGAATTTTTTTATCAGAATCATATGACTACCTTATTTACTTTTTAATAAATATTACTTACATATTTTAATTATAGATTAAAAAAATTAAGATAAAGTTACATTATCTGTAAATAAATTATGGGCGATAATATATAATAAATAAGTAAACCAAGTAAGCAACATTACACAATAAAATTAGGAAAAATAACCATTCAAAATTCATGTTAATAATAGCATTAGCTAGTTTCATATTATTGGGATGCCTTTTTAATAATGATTGGTTGTTTGAATAACTTTTATTCATAATAAATGATTAACTCTTATGAATTCATGAGTTAGTCTCACACATACATGAACTATTTTTAAATGTCATACAATTATACTCAACTCAATACAAAAAAAAATATAGGCCTCTCCTCTTCCACCCCCATCACCACCATAGTTATTTATTAAACCTACTCAACATCATTATATATATCTAATGGTTTCACATATGGAATATATTTATATATATCCAACTAAAAGTAAAGTAGTTGAGTCTCCTCAACATTGAACTATTTATCACTCATCCCATTAGAGAATTATCTAATGTTCACAAAGGAAAATATATCCTTAATTACATACCTAATTAGTACCACAGATAGTTCAAGGTGTTACATAATGAACACAAGTAGTGAATCATTCTCATATGATATAGTGAATCCCATGGAGTCTTTGGACTTATACAGTTACATATCCTATATAGTATCCTTAGAAAAATGATCAAGTTAGTTACATTACAACACTTCAATCCTTTTCATATTATGATATGCATATATATTGCACTATCCACTCACAAAATGTGTCCCTTACTATGTACAATATAGGCATATCCCATGTAATTAATTAGATAACTAGCTAATACCTCTTAAAAGAAGTAAATATTCATAAATACGAATAAAATTAATTTATAAAATGTACAAAAAAATAAAATAGTTGAAAAATTCAAAAATTTATAAAACATTCATAGAAATCAAAATAAAAAATTGAACATGACATAATTACTAGATTACTTTATTTACATATGTTATACATCACAAGTTTTGTAGGTGGAATATTCTTCTCATACATACATGAAATTCATTGTATACAAGTGGAATGTACGACATACATGCTAAATGTTGACATATAGATGTTGTACTTTCCTCTACCCAGTGGCCCTGATAATACTGGGGGTATATTTTTCCATATGATTCACTATTATAAGTTATATATTTCTATGACAACTTTAAAATGGTGAGATATTAAGATTTCTTACATATGTCTTCCTAGTTACTCATATGTTACACAATGCCACATGGACTTGTTATCTTACTAGGAGGTGTCATTGATAACTATAGATAATGTAGACTAGTATTTACTTTTTTATGTTTCATTCATGATTCCACTATATTTCATGATATGATAGTTTTTTATTTTTATTTTTTTGTCTCTTTGTCCTTGTTTACAATATATTTATGTCCCTTTGTTTATGAAATTTTTATGTCACTTATTTGGGACATATTTATTTTCCTTGTGTGTGGCACTTTTCCAGGTTTATTTTGACATATTCTTGTCCCTTTTATGTGGCTCACATTTTTATGTGTGACACTAATTATTGAGCTTGGAGTGCTTCATAAGCTTGGTGAGATTGAGTGGGGCAATGATACACATCATGCACTTTTATTGTATAGTCATATTCAATTATATTTTTAGTCTTGTTTACTTATTTTTATTTTATCTATTCATATATTTAGAAATAAAAATTATATCCCATGCATTACATATGTTACATTATGACTTAATGCCATATACATGAATTTTATGCCATACTCTCCATATGCTCACATGATTATACCTAATGTTATCTTTAAACATGAAATGAAATAGTAAAATTTCATTTTGAGATGAGTAATTTACTTCAAAAATTCCTCACCTCAAAATGGACATTTACAATGGGTTCTACATATACAAACACATGTTCATGAAACTAATTTAGATTATGGGAATCAAAGTATAATTTTTAAATATTTAGACTGATTTAGATATTCGTTGATTGTATTTTATTAAGAGATATTGTAACATTAGTATATCTTAAGGGGGCATATTCAAGTCATATGAAATATATATATATATATATATATATATATATATATATATATATATATATATATATATATATATATATATATATATACCCAAGTGCATATGAAATTTTAATAAGATATATATATATATATATATATCTTATTAAAATTTCATATGCACTTGGGTACATATGCATGGGAGTATGTACACAATTAATAATAACAATAATTATAGGTTTTTTAATTTACATATATTTGAGATCTAGGTTATTAGGTTTGATATATCCATTAATAACATAATATATAAGTTGACAAAAATTAAATGGGTTAATGTGTGTGTGTGTGTGTGTGTGTGTGTGATTAAAATTTCATATGCACTTGGGTACATATGCATGGGAGTATGTACATAATTTATAATAACAATAATTATAGGTTTTTAAATATACATATATTTGAGATCTAGGTTATTAGGTTTGATATATCAATTCATAACATAATATATAAGTTGACAAAAATTAAATGGGTAATGATTATAGTTCATTCACATATACAAACTTT
>JARHVA010005701.1:842500-912500 GCA_037957365.1 Torreya grandis
GGAAGAAACAAGTAAAGATTATTTATAACAACTTGATAATTATTTTTAGTAATAATATTATCACAATCAAATTATATTCCACAATAATATTATTTAGAAGAGGGTTTAAAAAACATAGGGAATAAAATATACATGACTAAATTTATTTGGTTTAGTGGTGAGAAATAAGTAAATAATCAACAATATAGGTTTCATTTAAATTGATCATATTGGACACTTTCAACAACTAACCATTGGGACATTTAAATGTAGGATTGTCACTTCTCTATGGGAATGAATTAAAAAAAACATTGAATAATATGGACTTAGGTCCACACCCATGTCCCACTTCAATGAGGTATTCTTAAATTAATACAAAAATTCTAAAAATATGTCAAATTCTTCCCCCACCTCAAGGCCCCATAGGGTGTGATGATGTAATGGTTAAATAGAAAGTATTTATATTGAGAAACCAAAGTTAAAATCCCACCAATTATCATGCTACATGTATTAGGGGACATAGAAGTAACATAAAGTCTAAGTCAAGGTATGGAGATTATAACCCCCTCTTTTGTTTTATATTGAGTGTGGCCCCTCTAATCACATAATTAAATGTAAAAAAATTATTTGATAAAATAAAACATACTTACTCAGATCCTAAGACTACTTATTTTTTCTTTCTTTTACCCTAAAGAATGGAGAAGTAAATGAAAAATTGGTGAAGAGGGAGAGTATGTCTAGTTGGTAAATTCTAAAAAAATGAAGTATGGGAATAAATAACCAATATGGTTTTTATAAAGTTAATATTTATTCTCCCACATTATACTTTATTGGTCCCGTATGCACCTGGATACATTGGAGGTAAATACCACCATAATGTCCTATAATTAGACAAACATGTAGATGCAAAGACTTTTGAATATTAAAATTAGTATTTCACTAGGATTGTCAAAATATTTACCTCTATAATTAAAACATTTTACATCCATAGCCTTTGAATCATTAGAAATAATTAAAACCTATACAATAAATTAATATTACAATTATATAATTCAACCATGAACAACAAATTGAAACCATCTTGAGTTTTAACATAATATAAATTATGTGATTCATTATATAAATAAATGATTCCCTTAAGGTTGTTTAGTAACAATTATTGGTTCTATTTACACCATTATGATAAGTAATAGGTGATTGGACACAAAACAAGAGTGAAACATTTTCAAATAATGAATTGGAAAGGGGGTAATTTTTAATTATGATACTATGTACATGTTTCTAATTTCATTAAGAATGATTCTAATGGGATATTAACAAAGTATGTTAAATGGAGTATCATTGAAATAGTAGGTTTGGAATTAGATGGACATTTGAATTTCAATTATTATGTTTGCATTAAACATTGAATGTATCAAATAGCTACGTAAAATCACATTAGAAATAACCATAGCCTTATTATAATTAAAAAAGTGAATGTCAGAAAAAACATTAGAGAATAAACCTAAATTTATTTCTTTACATATTCAAAATTGAATTTGTCCTCTAAAAATATGCTAGACATGGGTGAATTAAGGTCTAATTAATGGGTTATCACTCAAATTTTTGTGAAACTAACTGAAGGGCACTAGGAAAAAAGGCCTAAAAATAATGTAACTAAATAGAAAAATTTTGGGATTTGGAAACAATCTAGAAAAGGAGCACAAGAGTCTCTAGTTGACCATATAAAGGGAAACATGGATACATAACCCATAATTAAATTTCCCTTGTGTCTATATGAATCCATTGATAAAGAAAACACCAAGTAATGTGAGTTGATTTAGGCTCAATACATGTAGCCCACATAGTATGAAAACATCTACCCCAAATTATGAGGGAAGATTGTATATTCTATTGGACATTAAGTTTTTAAACCATAGGTAGATTTAGAGAGATCCATTCAAAACCTTTCTCAGTAGTGTATTTCTTGGAAAGGGTGTCAACATAACATTTTTAGTCTATCCACCAAAGGTAAAAAGAATTGACAATGATATTTTTAGTCATTTCTACTAAAATGCTTCTATAATATCTTCATAATATTTTATATTTATAATTGAGAGATTATAATTTCATTTGAATTCATCCTAGGGAAGACAAAGGCAAGTGTTTCTGTAAAAAAATATTACATTTTATGAATTCCCCTTAAGAAAAGTTAATGGAGTAGATTCAAGGCACCTATATAAGAAGAATGTCATGATAGTTAATGATAAGTGACCACCATAAGGAGTGATTCTTGATAGATATGCCATATTTAAACCCAAATATCTTTGATAGAATATAAGGGATGAGTATTTACCAAGATCTCCACATACTTTTTATCATGAAGGATCACATAAATTCCACAAATGCAACAAGAGTAAGGGGTTAAAAAACTAAGATCTTTCCTTGTTGCATGCCCGTAAGGGGATCTTTGAGAAAGACAATTATGGATGAGCACCTTTCAAGATTTTTTTTAATGACATAAATAATCCTTTTGACATAGAGAGTTGAACCCCTTTGATATACATATATCAATCCTCCCATACAACCTATCTCCCATGAAAGGTAATAAAATTCCTAATCCACTCTATAAAATTCTTTGCTAGTTGAAGGATTAGCCCAAATTATGTTTATGAGTGATTTTTAATGTTTTGGATCAACTACTTGGAAGTCACCCAATAGGAATAATAATGAACATGAGTGGTTTCAATAACTCTAGATCATTTTTTTAATTTTTTAGCCAAAACTAATGGTTCGGTGATCTAATTTAATACATTCTATTCCATCATGTCCAACACATATTGCAAAAAATCGAGGGTGAGGCTTGTAAAGTAAAAGTGATGCCCCATAGCATAAAATTTGCATGATGTTGGAGTAACATCCATTCATAGGGATCCATCCAAAGAGGCAATGAGAGGAAAATATGTCATTAACACTAGGTTTTACACAACTAAATGGAAGAACCAGAAGCACATCAAGGTAATGAATCACATTATAAATATTAGTGTCATATTTAATGAGAGTGAAGAAGGAATCTTATTCAAAATGAACACTAAGAATTTTTAAGGGATCCACAATTAAAAAATAAATTAGATGACAAGACCTTTGTATTTACCATTGATAAACAAGTGGTTGAAACCTTAATCAATAAAGACATAAATAAACAAGGCTAGTAGATAACTAGTTTCATGGATTTAAAAAGCCCAAAGTACTCTGAGATAATTCAATTAATTTAAATAAAGGAATAAGCATATAAACAAATCATACAAATTAATTTAAATTAGGTAGGGAAAAATCCTAAAACTTTAGATGTAAAAAGGATGAACGGATACTTTATTTAATCATATGATAATTAGATGTCAAATTTAATGAACACAACCTTTTGATTAGAGTGATGAGCCTATTCCTTTCCTTTTCACATATCAATAACAATATCCTAGATATATTTACCTTGAATAAACCCTATATTCTTGGGTTGAATAATGAAAGATAGAAGGTGTTAATCCTTTAACCTGTGGCACATGTTTCATTTTTATTCATAATCATTAGTTAATTATTTCTTCAAGTCACCTTAACAATATGTAAGGGTGCAATGAACTGGTGTGACACTGCCCATTCATTCTACGTATATGCATGAATGTGGCTCACTTAAACCATGTTATATATGAATTATATCTTATTTTAAGGATTTGTAGGTTGTCCTGTCTAAGTGTATTATCATAATTTATATTATATGCTAGTTATATTGTCATTTATTTTTTGAATTGTTTATAAAGTTCATTATAAGTGGTATTAGAGCATCACTTTGGGCATATAATGTTGTTTTTTCTATAACTCTCAATCAAGTATGATTTTTTTAGAAATGTTTTCATTGGATTTGGACCATCATATATGGCTTCAATAGAAAAAAAATTATATTTTAAGACCACTTTTATAGGAGTTATAACATTTTTATAATTTTTCATAAAATAATTCTACAGTTCAAAATTTAAGGATGTTTTCTAATTTTATTACATTTTCAGAAAGCTTCAATAAATTTAATGTTGTTTCATTATTTTTGTTTTTAGATTTGAGGCTGACATTATTGTAAAATCACATTGTGAAAGTTAGGTTGAAGGTGAAAATCAGGTTTGACATTGTCCAAGATTGTTATGGAAATATCAAAAACTAAGGGTAAAAGGAAGAATAATAAAACCTTGAGAAAAACTCATAGAAAAGAATTCATAGACTCCAAAATAAAAATTAATGGATCTTATCGTCTAAGGTTTTCTTGGTAGATCAGGAGAGTCGGATCAAGTATGATCTATTTAGCCTACAGTCTGAGATGAAAATTAAATTAGATCAGATTAATAATCACTTGGATGTTTTAATTCAAAAACTCCTTCCAAATTCTAATTGTACTCAACATTACCCAAACCATCCATAAATCACTACTACTCAACCCAGCCAAGGTGTATCTTTTATTCAACCCAATCCAAATCAACATACCCCACATTTGTGGAGATTGACTCCCAAATTTAAAATGTAAAAAAAATAATGGAAGGATCCCCTCACTTGGATTGACCAAGTGGAGGTTATTTTTAATGTACATCATATATCTTATGGAAAAAATGTGGTAATGGCATCCTTGTATTTGGATCTAGAGTAGTTAATTTGGTATCAACATATTTGTACTTAGAAGAAAAATAAGGGTCTAACTGTTACTTGGTCAATGCTCATTGATGAGCTATAGATGCATTACCATCATACTGTAAAAGAAAAATAATTTATCCAATTAGCAAATATAAAAAAAACTAGATCAATCAATGATTAAATTCAACAATTCCAAAACTTATCCTTAAGGATGGATCATGTAATCTTAGATGACAATATGAATGGTATCTTCTTGGTCGGTCTTACTAACACAATCCAAATATATTTTCACATGTTAATCAGAGCATTATATCCAACTCCATCATATTTTCTCATAGGGTAGAATAATGAGATATGGTTGAGCAAATGGTTTTCAATACTACCAAATAACATCTATGTCTAACACAAACCTTCCCTCAGCCTACAAGAGTCACTTCTCACCAAATTGAAGAGAAATAAGAAAAAGTATAATTTTTTGTGGTGATAAAAAATGAATAAATTACTCTGCATTGATGTGGTAAATGATGATGAAATTTATGTGGCCAAATGTGATGAAGAGGAATAAGTGCTCAACTCATATTGTAGTAACATTTCTATTACATTTTTTTAAACATTGAAGGAAACATTATTTTGAAGAGAGGGTGAATGTAATGCCCTAAACTTATTTCACACTCTTTTTTGTATTCATAATCATTAGTTAATTATCACTTTAAGGTGACTTATCAATATTTAAGTGTGAGATAAATGTTTGTTACTCTACACATTCATTATATATATATATATATATATATATATATATATATATATATATATATATATATATATATATGAGTATGGCTCAATCAAATCATGATATATGTGCATTACATCTGATTACAAGGAATTAGAGGTTCCCCCTAGAAGTTTTTAATAATATATTCTATTATATTTTAGTTTTATTGTGATTTTTTAATTTAATCGAGAATAAAGTTCATTACAAAAGGTGGTGGACCCATAAAGCTAACACTTTGGAAATAATATTTTAGGAGGCATTAAGCAAAGTGATATTTCTCCAATTATAAATTAATTCAAAGTCATCAAATTTGAGAATGAAGTTTATGTTCCCATTATTGATGCTTGGGCCCAAATACTATTTTTAGAAAGATTCAAGCTGGACTTGATAGAGATAAAGTCCTATGGTATCCCACATTATTTTTTGAAATTCACATGGAAATTCATCACTCCTAGGAGTTTTTTAATTGTGCATATACATTAATGCCTTATACAAATCCTCAACATAGAGCCTCCTATCACATGTAACCCTTTGGGAAGTAGTAACTTTAATCAAAATAACTGAAAGGCATTGGTTAAGGGATCATTTTTAATCTATGGAAGGTCCTTGAGCTATGTAAATATGTTGGTATGTTTTTTAAAAGGTTCAAAAAATATCAGGCATATTAGTGAGGTGGATACCATCCTCCTATATAGCTTGTATCTATTAGTATGGAGTTTTGGATTTGAGAATTTGGAAAAACTCTTTTGAATATCTATCCCCCAATTTTGGCCAGTCTAAATGAACTCAAATTTGATCTCCTCAAGCATTGGACATGACTAAGATTTGGATATTTTATCTCAATCAATCTACCTATAATTGTATATACTCACTAAATGGGTTTTACTTGAGTTCTTCCACCACATGACTTAACTTCAAATAGGTGGCTAAGTAAAAATGTTGTCTATCTTCTCTAGCTAATGATAATAGATTCAAAAAATATATCCATTTGATTGAGTGCATCCACCCACCATTTAATCAAACATTGTTGTTAAGTAGGACTAGGGGCTAGGATCCAAACCTATTTAAAGTGGGAAATGTTTGGATCATGTCTTAATAAGGAGATATTTTGACAAAAATGTGTTTTTTGAATGTTTGGATTTTTCAATAGATATACAAAGTGGAATAATATATGTCAATATTTAAAAATTATAAATTCCAAAAAAGCTTCCACCAGTATAGAAAAGGTATTATCAAAGGAGAAGTATGGATGAGTGGAGAGCATGGCTTGATCAAACTATTTTATCATATGATCATTTCAACTTTGAATTTTTATCCAAGTATACCAAATATTTTATGTAAGATTATGACCCATTTTGGTGTCACAAAACCCAAATTTATTTTTCATGATAATCCACCACTCTCTTTTTTTGGCAGACAATCTCATTGACATAACACCAATCTTGTTAGCATGTCATTACAACATATTTAAATCAATGTATATTTTGTAGTGGTTATTAGGTAATTAATTTTCAATCCATCATCACAAAGTTATGCTATCATGGACATCATCTAAGGAATAAATAATAATGATTGCAAAAGGATAGTTCTCAATATTGAAACGGGCCCAAATGACATGACTTGTAGGGTCAGTCCATAATCCATAAAATATGGTTATCATTTTAGATCAATAAATGTCACAATAATCCATGACCTAGGTCATGATTTATTTCTAGTGTTAAACTATCAAGGCATATCACTTTATAGTAGTGTAGAGAAGAAAACTCAACAAATTAATTTCTTATAGGTAGAGGACATCCATATCTGTAAACTTTTTCTTAAAATATCTCACATGTACTTATGATTTTATTTTGTAAGGCTCAAAAAATTACGTAAATAACAAATCAAATATTACGGGTATCAAGAGATATTTCTTCAAAATTGATCAATTCCACTAATTTGTTTCTAGTTTTTAGGAATTTTTCATTTTTTTGAGAGCTATAATTCTTGATGGTGAGAAAACTAGTTGGCCACTAAATCAACAAAATATTCTTTCTCTTACATATATTATCAAAAATAGGGACTAAAATAATGAGCTAGGGAATCTCAAGCAAGATTAAATGAACACTTATTTTTTCCATATTGGAGACAAGATGTCACTAAAGAGCAAATTTGTTGAGATAAAATTATGAAAAAAACTTGAGAACTGGACAAAACATTTTTGACCATGGCCATACTAAAAAAAAAGGGGTTATGTTCTACCTCAAAATAGTCATGCTCCTTAAGATGTTGAGTGCTATCAGGAAACTCTCTAGTAGGTTGAGCCATAGGTAAAGGTTCCTAAGGATCAAAAGTGGAAGATGGTTTACTATGGATAATGATATTCTGATGAGGGGTTCCATTCTTAAATTTATTTTTTATTCCCCCAAAAATTTTCCACCCATCTTGCTAATAAATATAATGTATATCATAGGTGGTTTTGGGATTTCTCCTATTATGAGTTAGATATAATGAATAGTCCTTGATCTTGTCATTTATGGCTTAAAAGTGGAAGCACATGTTAGACAAGTTATATATAATGGACCCATTGTGAGTGTTGATACATTCCAACTTGAATCTCCATAAAATCTTTGACATGTGAAATTATATAAAATCATTCATATTTATTGAGATTTGAAGCTCATAAATGTGTAAAGCACAAATATTTATTGGCTAGTCAAATTAATTTATTTACTAATAATACAAGTTAAAAATATATAGGAGTTCAACTCTAATTCTTATAATAACTACTTAGACCACTAACACTAATTTAGGTAGGTTTTTATATAAATATGTATGCTCTCCATCATTTTTTCTCTCCTAAATTTCAACATGATCTAAATAATCAACTCACTTTAACACATATCTAATATCTAGCCTTAACATTATTGCTCACCACATAACACTGAATGTGAGTAATAACTAAGGGTTTTCATAAGAGAAATAGATTCATTTTTGATTAATACCTTTTATCACATGATCTGATGTACTTCAAATGTTTATCCAAGTTTACCAAACTTTATATGTGGGATGACAACCATTTTTGGGATCATAGAACCCAAATTTATTTTTCATGAAAATCTATGACTCTTTTCCATTGACAAAAATGACATTGGTAGAAAGTCAATATTTTTAGAAAGTTGTTCCACTACATTCAAATCACCACATATTTCCTAGTGGGCATCAAGTAATGAGTTTTAAAGCCACTGCCAAAACCATTTTCTTTCATTCAAATCATTTGAGGCATACACATTAATGAAGGAAAAATAAAATTTCTCAATATTGAAAAGGTCTCAAATAATATGATGTGGAGGGTCAATTTATAATATAAAAAATGTTGTTACCATGTTAGAGAAACAAATATCATAAATTTTCCATGAACTGGGTTATGATTATTTATCAGTGTTAAACTAGGCCATATCACTTTGTTGATAATGTAGAGAAGGAAACTCAACACCTTAACTTCCTATAGGTAGAGAATGTTCATATATAAAAAAATATTAAAATATATCACCATATACTTATGATTTTAGTATGTAAGACCCTAAACATTCCATGAAAAATAATTCTTAAATTACAGATATCAAGAGACATATCTTCCTAATCGATCTTTCCCAAGGCTTCATATATATTCTTTAGGAATTGTTTATTTTTGAAGATAAAGAATTATTGATATTGAGTAACCTAGTTAGACACCAAATCAATCACATAATCCACTCTTCTATAGATTAATGAAAAGAGTGACTAAAAAAAATGATTTAGGGAATCTTGGGAGACATTACACAATTAATTACTTGTGTTGAAATGGAGAAAAGATGTACTGGAAGAACAAAGTTATCGAGAGAATTTTTTTTTAAAAACTTGAGAAATAGCTAAAACATTTTTCACCATTTGCATACTACAAAAAAGATATTTTTTTTAGTTTCACCTTAGATTAAGCATGCTCCTTAGTAGGTTGAGTACTAAAGAGACACTCTCTAGCAAGTTGAATGATAGACGAAGGTGTTTAAGGCTCAGAATTAGAAGATGGTTTTTTATTTCTCACTAGATTCAGATGAGCAGGTCACTTGTTAAAATTTTTTATCCCCCATACATTTTACACCCATCCTCATGAGTAATCTTGTGGATATCAAAGGTGGGTTTGGGATCTAGCATATTTCAAGGTAGATATAATAGATAGTCCCTTATCTTTTTGTTTGTGGCTTGATAACATAAGCACATGTTTGATAAGTTAATATAAATTAAATGTTGTGAGTATCAATATTCACCAACTCAAATATCCACAAAATATTTTTCTTCCCTTGATAAATCTTTTTCAATACAAACCTATTTTTGGGGGTGGATGAAACTTTTAAAAATCATCCAAATTTAATGAGAGGCAAAAATTGAAAATATGCAGAGCACATATATTTATTGGTCCATTAAAATAATTTATTTACTAACAAGATAAGTTACAAATATATAAGAGTTCAAATATAATTCCTATAACAACACCTGAAACCACTAACACTAATCTAGATAGGTTGTTCAAATAACCTTTATTCTCTCCATCCTATTTTTTATCCTAAATATCTACATGAATTGAATAATCAATACACTTTACATTATTCCACAAATACCTAATATCTACCATTAATATTATTTATCACCAATTAACACAAATGTGAGCACTAACTTAGGATGTTACTAACAGAAACATAATCTCGTACGCTCATGAAAGATAATAGAATCAACAGAAGTCATAATTTTGTTAATGAAATTCCATCAAGGAAGAGGCAACTTAAAAAACCCAAACTAAATGGGGACTTTAAAAACAACATGCTCAAAAAATGATATCCCAAGTCTAGAGAGATATCACAAATAGGGAGGTATGGCTGTACTAGGTGGAAGACTTGTTCAATATTATACTTGCATGGGTATGCTCTCTAAAATTCACCTAGAAAAAATACTTCATATTTTTTTCTACCCTCTCTAGTATAATGCCATGAGTTGTCTAGGAAAATTGAACCCATGTCTTAAGCATGATTTCATATTTCCATTTAATTATGATAGTGGAAATAAGAGGTTTTTGGCACGACAACAAGAACCCTTAAAACCTCATGGGAAATGCAGGACCTAGTCCAAACTATCAAGTTTGGTTTATGAGAGATATTACCACATAAATTATGTTTCTAATAAATTTCATATGTGTGTTTTTCACTACCATGTATTTTAAAAATCATTCATTTTTCTAAGAAAATCACAAATCACTAATAAAAACTAATTTTCTAGGCCTTAATTTGGAATAAAGTGTTAAATGCTATAGGAAAAAGATGTGTTCTTGTTCCCATGTTGCATTACATAATATTTAAACATCCTTTAAATTTTATTGGATCATCAAAAATTTAAAATAATATAAAAATACTTGAAAAATTAAAATAAATAATCAATGAGTAAAATAATTGACATATTTTAACATTGATATGAACTTAAATGCTACAATTAATACTATCTAAATGATTTATTTAATGCTATTAAATATTGAATAGATTATCATGAATAAGAATTATTTTATGCTTTTCACATGATCTCTAGATGTATATGAAATTTTAGGTGACTTCAATTCAAATTAGATTGGGTAAGTAAGGGACATGTATAGTTATCTAAATAATGTCCCAATATAATTAAAATAGGTATAGACAAAATAAACTTTGAATTTTAATCTCTTTAAAAAAGTGATAATATACATGTAAATATTTCAATATTTTTTTTCCTTCTCTATAAACGCAAGGGTCAATGTGATAATAGTAATATTCTAAAATCTATACAACTATAAATGTTATGTTTTTTATAATTTAAGATGTAATAATTCCATTATAAGGTCAAATACCTCTAAAATATGCTAAATCTTACATATATTTATGAGTACACCTTTTATATATAATAAAATAAATCTAATATAATATTTTATGTAATATAAATAATATCTCTAAACATACTCTAAATATATTCCACAATGGGAATCAATGGCATGTTTGACATGCATCTTGATTTAAATTAAATATAATAGTATCCTTTTATTTGGGAAAAAGGTTTGCTAAATTTTCTTAATTTGGATTTTAGATAAGATGAGAGGAGTGTATGACTCTATTTTGAAATGTATGATGAAAATATTAGACACATAATATAAAGAATAGATTTACAAGCATCGTGTGTATGATAAGATACAAACCTGATGATATATAACATATAAATATTTCATCTTGGAAGCATAATTAATGTGGAGCCGAGAATCCAAACATACTACTCATTTACTTTACTACATAAATTTTTGTAAAAAATAAGCTCAAAGTCATTCTTGTTACACACGTTATTTGTACACACAAGTCTTCAGACCCTTATGCATAAATCCTCTTAAAAATTACAAAAACCTCTATGAAATGTTTTGGGCCATGTGTATATATTTTTGTTATATTCAATCCACTTTTCATCCATCTCTTTTTACCATATGACCCATTATGTGACACATATATAATTTTTGACATGTAATGGTTTTAGTTAGAGAAACCATCTTATTAAGTAGTTCAATGATCATTCATTTGGATGAAGTTCAAGCATCACATAGGATGAATATGAAATGACTTCAAGTCTTTTTCTTTTTAATCATCTATACTCTATAATTAATTACTATATATTATGTCTTAAAAGCTAGTGTATTATAGAAGCTAAAAGTAATATTTAATATTATAACAATACACTTATGACCACTCTTTATTTACAACCTATGCTCAATTGTATAATTCTAAAATATAATTACTATGCTTTTATGAATATGAATCTATATCTCAAAGTAACTCTAATACTAAATGTTACTATTCCTCATCAAAAACATCTTAGACTCATAATCTGAATGATTTACACTTACAGTTTAGTTGTATTTATGATTTGGACAAGACCAATCATTAAAAACAATCTCGCTAGCCATTAGTGTTTTAATCCACTGGTTTCATCCTAATGCCAAATAATTAATACTTGTTTAGATTTTAATTTAGCACAATGGGCCATCCTACATATTCCATAAGTTCCATTTGAATAAGTTCATAAAATATCATTATATAAATCTATATTTTATAATAATTCTTCACTAAAGGATATTTTGATTGAAAATAACTAGAATATTTAACTATACATTCAAAATAAACCATCAATTCTTCCATATACCGAGTATTCATAACCATAGTAGACCTGAGCTAAATCTGAATTCACCTCTAAGGTAAAAATTCAATATTGAATCAAATAATTATACTAAGATTATAACACCATATAAGATTACAAGAGTATTTAAAACACACCAGAGTAATATGGGAGAACTACATGGATCTCGATATCTCTTAGGAGTATTTCCATGTAGGAAACATTACAAATAGAGGTTGTTGAGATCAATCACGACATCAACAACTAACTCCTTTTACCCATATATTCAATTATTTCCTTACTATATTTTAAGCTAAGGTTATAAGTGAATAACAAGGTACATAAAGGACTCCCTAGTTAATTGAGCCACCCTGATCATACATAGATTATGTATAGGAGAAGGGGCACTAGTCTAGATTTATAAAGAGGGAAAAACCTTTACCAAACACTGGTGTACCCTATAGATGCTATCACACATTGGCCTTATTTTAATATAATAGGGTTATCCTCGGTATATAGAAATCCTTGTTCTCAATTCATAGTGACCTCATAGAGTCTTACAAAAGATAACACAATCCCTTAATTTAGTCTATCAAATTTGAGTTCTACCTAAGCTGTATGTCTTAGGTATTTCCAATTTTATATTGTTTTACTATAAATAGTGAGTTCTATATCATATTCATGTAATTTATTGTATATCTTAAATATTTTTTATAAATTTAATCAGTTTTTAATGTAAAGTATATTAGATTTATTCCCCTAATCTCAATTTTTATATAAAACACATTAGCGAACCCCATTTTTTATTTGATAATTATTTCAATCCATATGTTTTTCATTGGGTTTCCTACCTTCATTCTAATATTTTAATTTTTTTTAATTTAGGTTTTTAGATTTGATATTTGATCTCCATTTTTTTGAATAAAAATAAGAATCTATTTTTCACTTTTTCCATATGGTTTCACCCTAAGACTACTAATAGGGTTTTCCCATACTTTGTTTATGGTTGATCCCACCTTGTTTGATTCATATCTAATTTATAACAGCTCTATTTTAAAAATTAAAATATACTTTTATTATTCATATTAACATAATCAGAAACATATTTTTTTTGCCAAAATAATATACATATTTTTTTAATATTACAATTACTATATTTAGCAAAATTTGTCTAGGGGATGAATGTTATATCTATTTTTAAATTTATTTTTGAGGAAAATTTATTTAGTATTTTTTATAATAAAATATTTATTTTATATTTTAAAAATATGTAATGGATCTCTTATAGTGGTCAATTATTTATTGTGCACACAATGTAATGGTTATACGTGTTACTCTTGCTATATAATTTTTAATGGGTAAGTGCACAAAATTGAGGGACAAAGAAGGGCCTATCTATGGATATGATTTTTCAAAAATTTCAAAAATTTTAACTTCTATAGATAATTTGAGATGACTACACTCACAATTTAAAGATTGTATAAAAAAATGAATTGTAGCATTTCAAGTCTCCATTTTTTTGAATAAAAATAAGAATTTATTTTTCAATTTTTCCATATGGTTTCACCCTAAGATTACTATTAGGGTTTTCCCATACTTTGTTTATGGCTCATCCCACCTTGTTTTATTCATATCTTATTTATAACAGCTCTATTTTAAAAATTAAAATATACTTTTATTATTCATGTCAGCATAATCAGAAACATATTTTTTTTGCGAAAATAATATACATATTTTTTTAATATTACAATTACCATATTTAGCAAAATTTGTCTAGGGGATGAATGTTATATCTATTTTTAAATTTATTTTTGAGGAAAATTTATTTAGTATTTTTTATAATAAAATATTTATTTCATATTTTGAAAATATGTAATGGATCTCTTATAGTGGTCAATTATTTATTGTGCACACAATATAATGGTTACACGTGTTACTTTTGCTATAAAATTTTTAATTGGTAAGTGCACAAAATTGAGGGACAAAGAAGGGCCTATCTATGGATATGAATTTTCAAAAATATCATAAATTTTAACTTCTATAGATAATTTGAGCTGACTACACTCAAAATTTAAAGATGGTATAAAAAAATGAATTGTAGCATTTCAAGTCTAGTTTTCAAAAAACTATTTTTTTCAAAAAATGGTTAAGTATAAATAGGTCAAACATATAGAATTTGAAGAGGACCTCCTATTTTTTTAATAAAACATAGTAGATAGATGGTCGTGCAACCCACCATTTTTTAAGCATCTTTAAATATTGTTTGAGACCCTATGTTCAATATTTACATAAAATATTTTAGTGTGTTATGATTTTTTTATATGTATTCGATGATTATAATTTTTTTTATTAATTTTGAAATTAAGTAGATCCTAAAAATTGATTAAAAAAAATGGACAGCCAGTGATGTGGATCCCTTAACTACCTCAAAACAAGCCAAAAAATCAATTTTTTTAATGTGTATAGAATTATGCCTAGTTTGTTACCATATAATTTATTTTACACTTGGATCAATGAAAAGATATATATAAACATTAATAAATATGTATAGGTGTGGCATGCAGTGGATTAGAAAAGGTGTAGTTAGAAATAAATATAGTTTAAAACCTTAAAATGGCCAAAAGATTATAAAATATATATATTTGGAAAGAGGACAACATGTATGTCATGACGGTAATATTTTTTTGATTTTTGATGTTGAAATCCATAGCGTATTTGGTGATTGAAGTTAAAATTTTTTGGTTCTTTTCAAAAGTCTTGGTCTCAACTGTAGATGCATAGTCACAATCTTTTAGATCTAAATCCCAAGTCATTTTTGAGCCTAAAGGCTTGGTTTTGAATTCAAATTCAAATAGCACAAATGTGTTACATAACATGTATGCATTACATATTTCATATGCATTACATAGTGTATATGTGTTACATAGCACTATGTGTTACATAATGTATTAAAAAATGCATACGTGTTATTTTCAAAAAGGACCAAAAACATCTCAAGAATCATTTGGGAGTTCCACATTAAGGAAACTTTGGATAGAAGCATATATTTACTACCATAAATGTTAAGTATAATAAATTAGGGTCACTCATGATATGATAGAGTTGGTCTCACAGTTGCATGCCTTATGATGTGGAAAATAGTTTTTTGAAATTGAATTTGGTCAATACTTAGGCATTTTCAGGGTCAAGTATTAAACATAGGGGTTTTAGGACATAATTTTTTAAATTGATGTCCATTTTTTGGGAAACATATAGTCATTTTAAAAGTTTTTGTGCCTTATAAATTGATTCATAGCATTTATAAGAGTCTTAAGTTTGTTGAAATTTAAGTTTTAAAACAAATAAATTTAAAATTAAAGTAATGTGGTGTGATTGGTGTAGCATAGGTCACATTGATGACTTACACACATCAAATGACCACTTTATGTTAATTTCACTTATTGATCTTCTCTCCCTCATCCTGCATCACTTCCTACACATGCCTCATCATTGATAATCACTCTCTAATCATTATTCATTATCCCTAATCACTCCCTCATTGACTATAAATATCCCTATCATCTTTAGTCTCTCCCTCATAATCCATGATTAATCCCTCTTTGACCTTCACTATCCCTCATCATCCCTGATGACTCAATCCTTATCCCTCATCATTCATCATCACTCCTTCATTTGCACTCACCATCCCTTATCATCTTCAATCACTCCCTCATCATCCTTAATCAATCCATCATTGGTTCTCACCATCACTCATTATTCCTAATCACTCTTTCATTAGATTTGACCATCCCCAATGACTTCATCATCCCTAATCAGTCCCTCCTCATTCCTAATCACTCCATTATTGAACCTCACAATTTATCATCATTTATAATATCTCCCTCATCATATGTAATCAATCCCTCATTACCCCTCACCATCCCTCATGATGCAGATCCATATTGCATTTTCTACTTGTCTAAGCTCTTTGTCAATATCTACCTAGCTGTGACTTTGTCTTTTATTGATTGATATCTTTCTTTGGACCTTGCATACATTTAAAATTTATGTCTATATTTTATTTATTTCATTTATTCTCCACCTTTACACGGATGGTCTCACTAAACTCTTACTTATAGTCTACTTACTCAATGCATTCAATCACTCTTACTTTGAGACTCTCCCCCTTACTACTCTTTATGCTTTATAACAATGTGGATCAAATATTGTATCTAGTTCCTCAATATTTAATAAGGATGTGATAAAATTACTTTCACTCCTTTTATTCCTTTATAACTTATTCTCAACATAATCAACATATCATACACTACTTTGTACTCTATCATAGACTCTTCTTATCGACTTTTTTAGGCTAATTTCCTTGGTATGGTCTTATATGCACTAAAGTCATAAATTAAACATAATTAATGGATACCATATAATTTATCCCATCTCTTCACAAATTTTTATTCTTTGGTTCAACTATTTGATAGCTTGTTATGGTTCTTTCTACTCTCAGATTAGGTCTTTAAGTTTCCTTCTACCCTGTCTACTACACAGTCCTCCCATGTCAATACTTACACAAATTAAAAAATATATATTATATTTTTACATATTGAAATAAATATTAAAAAAAATCCTGAATTAATGATGGTTACACCTCATAAAAATCACTTTGTAAATAGAAACCCTAATATAGTGTTTGTATTGGTTTTAAAGACCCAAGAAGGGTAAAAATGTGATTTCAATCTTCCAATGGTGTTTCCAATTACTATTGATATTTTATTATGTCTTATTATACCCTATTCACATTTTCTATGTGTTATATTTACGTTTTTAATATAAATTAGATTGACTTAACCAAATTTGAATAGACTATATACTCAGTCATAGGTTTGCAATAATTTGAGAAGGAGTTATTTGTTCTAATTCATTCCAAAAAGTATTTTAAACCAAAACTATGTTTTAAAATCCTCTACATAATTTTTTAACACTTTAAAAAATAAATTCTTTCCATCTATAACACTCTATTTTCTAATTTACATGAGATACCACTTTGACTATGTTAAATTTCTTGATGACTAGAAGACTATGTTAGTTTTCTTTTCTCTCATCAAAATATATGAAAGATACTTGAAATAGTATAATACTTGATGATCATATGATAATAAGATCATAAAAATATACATTTTTATGTTAACTCCAATAAATTTATATACCTTCTCACATAGATGTATACTCAAAACTTTTGCTCATAGAAAAAAGGGTTGTGTTGTTCAACATTGAATGTATTTAATAGAATAAAAACATACAATGTTTAAATAATATTAATAAATTGTTATGTCATGTTACTAATTACTCATAAATTATAATATCCCACCAAATAGAATCTCCTTTTCCATAATACTCTAACCTTCACTCAGATTTTAAGGCATAGTTTGTAAAAGCACAAGGTATACAATTTATAATTTGAACATTAAAAAGATTTGAAAATCAAATGACAAATGATATAATCACCATAAAATAGATTTTATTTTAAACTTAAAAATCATATATATATATATATATATATATATATATATATCATAAATAACTTTTTACTAATAATGTTTCATCATTTATCATGCACCCTATCAATTATCTTTGCATATATTCAAGAAGAGACAGGGTATGCTTGCTTTCTTGTTTGAAAATAATCAAAAATTGTATTTATTCACTTGTTTGGGTTTCTTTAAATTAATCATTTTGAATCCTAACCCATCTAAGTCTCTTGAATCTAAATTTTAATACAAAACAAGATATGGACAAGGCTATTATTGCCAACTAAGTATCTTAACTAAATTTTAACTTATTTTGTACGTTGAGAGTGTCATTAACTAACTCAAATACTAACATGTTATCAAATATGAGTTTAGGTATATTTGATGTAACATCTTAAACTCCTCACTAAATTATAACAACACTACATTCAACATTTGACTTCTTGAAACAAGATTAAAGTCTCTATGAAAGTCCAAAAAATCAAATGAAATATTTGGTGGGAAAGACCAATAAAACTCTAATTCAAAATTGATGTAAAACTAGAAAACTAGAAATGCTTCTATATACTTCTTATGACCTTTACCATGTTTTAAAGACTCAAAACATGTAAACTATATCACTATTTACATTATGTAGTGATGTTTCTACATCATTTCATCATCCCTAATCATTATTTCTTCGTACCTGATCATCTTTAATCACTGATTCATCATCCATTATCTCCCCTAATCACTACCTAATTAATCATCACCATCACTCATCATCCCTATTCACTCCCTTATCCTCCCTAATAACTCCCTCATTTTCCCTCACCATCCCACATCATCCCTATTAACTCCCTCATCATCTCTACTCAATTCTTCCTCATCCCTCACAATCATTAATCACTCCATCCCATACCTTGATTGTGGTATTTTTTTTAGGTTTAACAATGTTAGGAGATACAATTGGAGAGTTGAGAGATATCATAAAATATAAGATATAGAGATCAAAATGATGTAGAGGCAAATTTTAAACATAAAAATTTAACACTTATTAAAAAATATGGACCTATTATAGATGATGTAAATCATAATTGAAAATATTCTAGAAATAGAGAAGAAATTAAAACCACCATAACACCAAAAATGAGTATTAAATACATGAGGATCACCAAGCTATGTGATTTCCTAAAAGTAATCAATTTCTTTCCATATGACAAAATTTTATGATCTAAATAATTACATTGAAAGCCTTCTATTTGTATGTCTATTGATTGAGTTATCATACTAGAGAGTGTAAAATAATTTTCAAATTATTATAAAAAGTAGTCTAAGATTATAAATTGGTGCTTAATTCATAACTTCAATATTCAATCCAATCAAGAGTTTCATACTATGGGATCTCTACTTGCACATCTCAAAAAGTGCATACAAGTTATCTAGTACTATAAAAATCTAAGTAGATAATACATTATGAACTTAATGATATGGTCGGTACTAAAAATATCTCTACTTCTGCAACAAGAAATTATATGAATTTAAAATATTATTTCATTAACAAATGTAGATCAATGGTGAGCCAATACACGTCATCTTTCTAATAGAAGTTAGAATAATTTAATTTATCCTAAGGAATATTTTCAAAAATTGAACTTGAAATTTATACATCATCCATAACCATAAGCTAGTGTATGGCTTAGTGTAGGCCTTGAGAAATAGATCACCTAGTAATTTCACTTGCTGTTCAAAATCAAAACATTTAAAGATGCAATCCTTTGTGACATATTAACATTAGAGCGTGTGATATTTTACATGTGGTCAAGCATATATTTACCATTAACATGTAGTCTATGAAATAAATCCTTTAAATGTTATGATAGATTGTCATGATCTTAAATACCATATATTGTAGTTAATTCATAAGATTTCAGTCACTAGTGTCAAGAAGTGCAATAATATTATAATTTTTAGTAATAAGTAAACTATTAATGGTAATAGGTAAATTCAATAATATCATTATGTCACCATATCATAGTGTTTTTTATCCAACCATAACAAATATAAAATAATTAAAATGTAAACTTGATGAATACAAGGATATCTTTTAGTCACCTAAATAAGTTCCTTCATACTATACACTAAACAATACTATGGATTTTATCCCTTAACTACCTCTAACTCAAACTTATTTATATAAAATATCATTTCTATAAAATGAATAGATTAAGTGGTAGATCCCAAGAATTTATGGATAATACACACATCATGCACAAATCATTACCCCGAACAATCCTAATTATGTTTTTACCAAAGTTGTGAATCAATTAAAAAAATCTTAACAACATTAAAGTGAAGAATTATCATCCTCATTTAAATATTAAGGAATTTTTATGCCATATCCATGGTGTATAAGTATTTTTCAAAATTTATCTTAAGTTTGGGTATCATCAAATTCATGTTAAACCTATAAACATTTGGAATATAGTCTTAAAAATAAAGGATTGATTTACTAGTTAATTATGCCTTTTAGGTTAACTCATGTAATTAATTCATTCATTTCAAGATGTTGAATGACATCCTCAGGCCCTTTACCTATGTCATTTTTTAATCTACCTTGATGACATCTTAATCTTTAAAAAAATGGGATGAACATATACATCATGCTAAACTAGTGTTTCACATTTTGTAGAAACATATTTTTATGATAACATGTATAAATGTTCAATTTTCATGTAAGAGATAAAATATTTGGGACACATTACACATACAACGAGTGCATGTGTGAACCTACCCAATATTTAAGTAATACATGAATGGGACAAACTAAATAACTTTGCATCTGACTCAAATCTTCTTAGAATTAGAAAATTATACAAGATATTTGTGTTTAGTTTTTATCTTTTCAGCCAAACTACCAAATGTAGAACTAAATAAAATTTCATCTAGTCATATTTACAATAAAGATAATTTTATGAACTAAAATTTAGACTCTATTTTATCTTAGTACTTATGTTAGTTGATTATAAATTTGGAAGATTATCCAATTCATTCAGTAGTAAAATTGATTATCACAAAAGGGAATTGACAACACAAGTCCTAAAAAAGAGTTAATTTATACTATAATGGATTAAAAACATATGATTGGAATCAAATATATATTTAAAGTATATACTTATGTCATATGATGAGGAAATGATTAGGGATGGTGAAGGATGGTGAGGGTCAATGAGGGAGTAATTAGTGATGATGAGTGATGAAGATAGATTAATTAGGGATTATGAGGGATAAGGAGGGAGTGATTAAGGATGATGAGGGATGGTGATAAATGATGAATTGAATAGGGATAATAATACTTAGTGATTATAGATAATGAGAGAAATTTAAGGTCAATAAAGGAGTGATTAGGGATGATGAAGGAGTGAATAGGGATGAGGAAATGATTAGGTATGATGAGGGATGAGGAAAGAGTGATTAGGGATGACGAAGGAGAGGGAGTGATTAATAATTATGAGGGATAATGAGGGTCAATGAAGGAGTAATTATGGATAATAAGGAAGTGATTATAGATTACAAGGGGTAGTGAGTCTTAATGAAGGAGTGATTAGTCACAATGAGGAATGATGAGGGAGTGATTAGGGGTAATGAGGGATGACTATAAAGTCATCAAATATGAGAGAGGGATGATGAAAAAGTGAAATTAGCATAAAGTGGTCATTTTATGTGTATAGGTCATTAGTATGACCTACGTTACCCCAATCACACCACTTTGGATCAAGTTCAAGTGAGTACTTTTCAAACATCAATTTTTACAAACCTAAGACTCCTATAAATGGCAAGAAACAATCTAAAAGCCACAAAAAACTTAAAAATGACTACATGTTTACTAAAATATATATCAATTGTAAAAGATACATACTAAAATCCTTAGGTTTAATTCTTAGACCCTAAAAATGTCTAAGTACTTACCAAATTGGAATTTAAAAAACTATTTTCCACATCATAAGACATGCAATTTTAAGACCAACTCTATCAAATGCTGAGTGACCCTAATTTCTTATATTTACTAAAATAAATTTAAAGTATAAGAAAATAAATATAAAAATATAAATATAAATGTCAAATTATACTTACCAACTAACACATACACATTATATAATGTGTACATATTAAAAAATACATTATATAATGCGTACGCGTTATACAGATTATATAAAATTTATGTGATATTTGAATTTAAATTAAAAATTCTTTTTTATTATGAAAAACAATAATAACACATACATGTTATTATTTTAATAATAATGTAATCATGTTATAAATTAACACAATCACATTATATCTCAATAATTACTAATACATAATTTAAATAATGTGATCAAGTTACTTAAATAACAAGGTCATGTTATTTATTAATTAAATAATTTTACCTTAAATTTCCTTGGAATTTTACCCCAACTCTATGTACTTACCCTAATTCAGGTAAAAATTGATCAAATTGTATGGTTTCAACTAGAAATATTCAACATCATTCATAATTATGCAATAAATTGGATAACAATAATGTATAATTATATTAATGTCTCACTTAATCACAATAAACCTTCTATGTCATTGATAAATTTTATTATCACTCATCCATATTGATATATCTACTTTCCATGTATCCATGTCCATGCTATCACTTTTGTAAGAGGTATGGTGACACATATTATAGTTACAAATTAGGAAACCAATATTTCCATTGACTTCCAACATCTCTTGTCGATGATGTGTCTATGCATAATCAATCTAAATTTCTTAGGGTTTTTGGTTTTGAATCCCTTAAAGATAGAATCATCATTATGAAAAAGATACTAGAATAAATACAAAATAGAACTTGGTATTTAATATTAAAAATCATTTATATTCAAAATAATTTCAAATATGCATAGAATTCAAACTATATTATTGTTGATCATTTACTTGTATCTTCATATAAATATTTATATCTCTTAAAAATTCTCTTTCTATCCTTGCGGGTGGACATAGACAATATATGAAACATCAATTCTAAATAATTTCAACATGATGTATCTAGAATCTTCCATTTTAGTTTTTCATCATCATGGAAATATGCATAATAGAATCTATATTATACTTAAAAATCAACATATATTTGAAAATATTGATTCTAAAAGAGCACAAAAAGATAATAAGACTTCAACTAAGTTTATAAGAGAAATTAATTTTAAAAAAATGATTGCATTACCTTGTAGGCCTCCCCTAAGAAGATGAAAACACTATTTCATATATCATAGAATGCATGAGCATCATAAACATATTTTTTAGGTTTTGAAAAATAAAATACAAAGTATCATTATTAGTGGCGATCCTACACCAGGTAACTCACTCAATCTATCCTCTAATAATATGAATTAATATTATAAATCATGACTAAAAAAGGAACAAAAATAGAAAGAATGAATATAAAAGGATAATTTAAATCCAAATCAATTACAAATGGAAAAAATAGATAAAGTAAGAATACAAAAAGAACAAAATTAAAAACAAAATAATTACAAAAGTAATAACTTGAAAATAAAAAGTTACAAATTTTACAACACAAAGGGAAATTAATTAAATATAATTTTGAAAAACAAGTTTATCCTAAGAAACCAATTATCTTTAAGAAAGTATTTCTAACAATAAAGTTTCAAAATTGAGAGATGCCTACAAAATATAATACTAAAACAATGGTAAAAATGTACAAAATTAAAATCCCATCTTCATATCACCAACATTTCACTATCATTTCTCAAAAATATGGAAATAAACTACCAACCTGATGGATTATCAAGAATGAAAATTTTGGTCTACATCAAATTTTCATCTCTTCTTAATGATCATCAACACATAGATCAAGATACCATTACAATTTCATGTCTAAGATCAATTGAGTTAAAAATATTATATACATGAAAAGAGTGTCATACTATTTTCACCATTATTTGTAATCTAATTTCATATAGTGTTATGCTTGGAAATTAATGTTTTAAAAAAAGGATCCGTGATTCAATAAATAAAATCTCCCATTACATTTGATTATAAACATAAATTAATTTTAATTTCAAAAGAGGTAACATATTTAGAGTAATAGCACCAAAAATAAATCATATATTTAGGTGATATTCAAGAAAATATAACTAATTAAATAATAAGAGAGGCACACGATATGCTACATATTACAAGAAAACATAAGACAGGTCAATCTTGTAGTTGGAAAATGTTTGGGGACATAAAACATGACAAACTTGGAAACACACTTTTTTTTGTAAAGGGTATATAACACTATTTTTACAAACATGTGTCTACATTTACCTAACATGCTTCCAAATAAAAAGGGTGTATGCCATTTTCCCTACAAAGTGCGTATCCCCTTTTCAAAAATAGTTTATGTGCTTTAGAAAAAAGGGTGCATGCCATTTATAAAACATAAATTGATCCCAAGCATATGATAACCTGATTTTCATTTTATGAGATTAGATATTTCATAATTTGGAAAAGAAAGAAGAGGAAATGGATACTTTATCTTGTGTTGCATCCTGAAAACTTGATGCCATATTTTGATTATGGTCTCTAGTACCTTTTTTTTATTAAATTTTGATTTCATGTTTTATATTTATAAGTGTTTATGTTTAGGGTATTAAAATTAAATTTAAATTTCTCTCATATTTCTTGTATCAATTTTTTATATTTATAAATCTGGATACAAAATTTGATAGACCCATTACTTGTATAAAATTTTAAACAAAATCGTGATCAAAACCATCAACATTTTGAAATTCAAAAAAGAATAAAAAGATTTATAAAATTAATATAATGTAAAAATGAAACAATTTAAAATTATTTCCAATATTTTACATCACTATCCAAATCATGGTACACATGATTCACTTGGTAATACATTAGAGGCCTCTTTTATTTAAGAGAGAAATTTTAGTTCTAAACATGATGAAATTTCACATCAAAGAGAGGTGTTGAAGTAATATTATTGTGATAAATATCATATGATGATGCTAAAAAGTGGGGAAAAAAAAGTGTGTGTGTGTGTGTGTCTTTAATCCTAGAACTAACTAAACACAACCAAGGAGTTGTAAACACATTATCATTTATTGGTGTGGTCATGCAGAGATAAAAAAAACTTTTCTAATAGACTTGGGGGATGGTGTTTGATGAGCCTCCATACATTAATAATGAGGTTCCATTATATTTCTTGTGAAAAAACATTTTGACTTTTTTATAAAATAAATCTAAAAAACATAGGCACGAATGCCTCTATAGGTAGGGGACGTAGGTCCTCATTTGGTAGACTTGGTGGAAATTGGGACCAAATAACATAACCAAGTTAAAATAAATAGAAGGAAAATAACACATACTTATATACCTATAATTTTTCATTTTAGTACACACATGCACACCCTTGAGGTAGTTTATAGTCTCACGTAGTTTATGATTAACCATATGATGCATGCATTGAGGAGTTCTAAATATGGTACATGTGGTGGCACAAATAGTAGTGTTCCTCCTAAAATTGGTTATATTTTCCATCCTACTTGTAGTGACATAGCTAACAATCATCCTAAAATTAATTTACATCATTATATATCATATGGGAGGAAGTGTATTGGACCTTATATTGAGGTCAGACATGAAATAATTACACCTATGGATATTATCCATACATATATGCAAGACACTAACACCCGATAGTCTATACCATTTATAGTTAATTCAACATATCTATACAATAGTATATAAAAATGTATTCCATCTACATTTTCATCATTAACTCTAGACACTAGTACCCCTGAGTATATGCCATTCATAATTTCTTTAGGACCTCAAGAAACTAACATGCCATAGTATACATAATTTATATTTTATTCAACACCCCATGAACCTATCATGCTAGATTACATGCCATTTTTAATTACTTCATAACTTCCCATCAAGACACGACCAATTATGTATGGATTATATATTATATACTTCACCATTTGTGTTTCACACATATATTTAATTTCAATTATAGTTTTTTATGTACTTAAAATATGTTGATTTTATCTTTTAGTATATACTTAAATAACTAATATTTTACATTTGTTTCATTTGTTTCTTGTGTAGATGATCATCAATATATTATCTAACACAAATGGCTTAGACCATATTATTAAGGAAGAAATTAGAACTAAAGTACCCTATACTCAAGTTGGGAAAGTTATAAATTACATAAATTGTGTGTATATTGTTTTAATATTTTGTATACACCAGAGTTTTAGTATAAAATGAATGATGTCTCTTTCTATCCCTCTCACTCTCTCCTTATCTACAAATGTATTTATTTTAATTCTAATTTAACTAAAATTATGTTTAGTTTTATTTTATTCTTAATTCAAATCTTTTTATGTTGGTTTTATAATGATTGGAGATGATATGGGTACATGACATGGATTACAAGAACATTTGACTAATGTTGTGGTTTCATTCCAAGATACACTATCTCCCTAGTATCACCTAATTTAAATATAGATACTAGTGAGAATACATTGTAAAATTGGTTTCTAACTTCAAGTAATGATATTCTATATCATATTTATATTTTTATGAACATTTATATGTAACCCTATATGTATGATGTATAGCATTATTCATCGTAAATATATATGTAGTCATGCAACCCAAAGTAACCATTTAGGTGACATGTAGTGAGTCTAGAATCAACTTGTTACAAAATTTTGTTCTTGGATATTCTGTCATTTTCCATATATCATTCTAATGCATTCAAATTTATATTTCCTATGTTGTGCAGACATAAATTTATTTCGAGGTTTTGAAAGAGGCATTTGGTTCATTGCATGTTGATAAGAGAGTTTCTCCCCGTAATGACTCATGAAACACCCCAATTTATACGTATATATATATATATATATATATAGAGAGAGAGAGAGAGAGAGATAGAGAGAGAGAGAGAGAGGAAGCATAATTTATTTGGATTAAATGAGGATAAGAAGAGATAGTTGTTATTCTAGAAATAATTATAGGCACACTATATTTTCTATGTTGATATGGTCTAGATTGTATGCCTATTTGACATAATTGTTATGCATATAATATGTTCTAGATTGTATCTCAAAATGTCGTATTTATTATATAATTATGACTTAATTTGGATACACATGTATATACTATTTCACATATATAGATGTGAATCAAACATTTTTATAATTTGTGTATAAATATTTAGTTCTTGTATGTCTTTATTATATGTTGAGCATGTTGTAGTTACATACATGTTCATTCTCAAAAGTATTCATAAATGAATAAGTTTTCAAACCACATATTCTGTTAATTTTAATAGATATTTCAAATGTTTAAATTTACTAAAATTTATGTGTTGATGTTATAATGACTAAAATGTATTTATTTTGTTATGAACATATATTTTATGGTGGTTTATCTATGTGATTGTTTCCTACCATTATCGTATATTTAATTAAAGACATAATGAAACAACAAAATAATATTAATGTCCACAAAATACTAAAAGTAATTCAATGGGGATGAAGCAAACAATTATTATAAATATAAAGTTCTAGGAAGAAAAAAGCAAATAAATAAATTAGAAATACATTTTGATTTTATATATCATTGGAATAACTTTCAATTATGGAATTTACTATTCATAAAAATAATAGATCAACTTATTAATAGAAAGATAAATGAATATAATTCTCAAGTATTAACTCTACAAATGAATCATGGCATTCAACAAGATTTGAACCGTGACATGCATCATTAACAATAAGGCATATCAACTCAAAATTTAATATTATATTCATTACAACTGTGAGGTATCATGTATTCACAACATGTACTTATTAAGATTACACTTTGAATTTGAAGAAACTTCATTAATAGATAATAACAAAATATCATCTTCATTTATTGAAAGATGTATCTTATAAATGTGAATTAATGACATATATAACCATTTATCTCTAATGATTAACAACATATATAATAAGGGGGAAGCAAAGGTTGACATTGGGTTATATATATATATATATATATATATATATATATATATATATATATATATATATATATATATATATATATATATATATATATATCCACTTCCCTTAACTTATACCATGTTTATGGTTGGATACTTTATTAAAGACTATAATATTTACTTGATATTTTGACATTTTTTACATAATTCAAGATGAGTGACCTTGTCACGATCACAAATTTATTTAGTTTATAAACATTATAGATATATTCACATACAATTAGGCTAGATACAATATTTGTTATTTAACCTTCATGTGTAGTAAGAATGTATATGAATTTTTTAATATATTTTTGCATTCTCAATGATACCCTAAATAATACAAAATTATTTTAGATTATACTCTTATTTATTTTTAAAATGAAGTAAATAAAGTTATTGAAATAAAAATGAGGGGAAAATAAAATCTCTATGACCATGTGCCAATCAATATTGGGTATAAGTCTCATCAGATGTATCCATTTTATCCTGAAGTGGAGGAATCATATATTTTGATTAAATCTCATTCCCTCTCTCTAAGCTAAATTGTAATTTTTGTTAGCATGATTTCCTACTATTGGATGTCTCTCCTAATAGCCTGATTATTTGTTTAACTAGCTTGTGAACACATTACATGAGAGTCATGAGGGATAAATCTGAGTTGTTAGTACTTATATTTGCATGGATAAGTCAGATTATCACCTCGAGAGGAATTTTTGCCACTTAGAAAGAGTAAAACACAATGCCCAATTTATGATCCATCTATGAGGGAATATTCAAATGGGTGTGTAAATGGTTTGATGGCCTCCATATAATCTTTTTCAATCACTAAGGTTGAAATTTACATTAAGTTAGATGAATCCTTAAATATAATCTTCTCATCCTTGTGTGAGAAAATGGTGTGAAATTTGGGCATGTGTTGTAGAAGAGATGTGATGGTAAAGATTATCCATCAACACATATAGTTGTATGTGAAAGTAATTTGAGGACATTATAGAATATTCCATTTCACTTGCAATGGGGAATAAATGGTAGGGTAATTTTCATCATATCCAATTGTCTCTTAAGGGACAAAAAACTGGTCATTTGGAGGCATATATTTTATCTCACTAGCCCAACTGATACACCATATATGTGGATGCATTAGAAATGGAGTATAATTATTGTAATGTGTCCCCTATAATATCCATTGGGAAATAAAGTATAATGTTTTAGTCAACTGTATGAATCCCTAAAGATAAGATTATTATCCCTAAGTGATAAAATAGAGCAAACTTTGGTCACATGTTCAAAGAGAGCCATGAGGGGTAGAAATTATCCATAAGATATTATATTTGCACAAAAAATTAATCTAAGAACCTCCTAAATATTCTATGCCACTTGGGATGAGGGAGACATGGTGATGCATTTTTTATTGTAGTCAAATGTGTCTTAAGTGATAAAATACTAGTTAGTGTGAGGCATATATTTATAATAATTATTCTAATCGATGAATAATCTACATATATATATATATATATATATATATATATATATATATATATATATATTTGGGCATATAAATTATGGAATATTTCCGCTAAAATGACTATCAGGTCTTGATGTTGAATCTTGAAGTTGGCCAGATATATCCCTTTAGATAATTTTCTCATCCCTAAGTGTGGAAATAAAGTGGACTTATATCACATGTGTTATGAAATCCATGAGAGGTATATAAGAGACATCAAAGACTGAATTTGTATGAGATATTCTACTTCATGACTAGAGGATTATGTGTCACTTGGGATGATCAAAACACAAAAACATGTTTTATCTTGTAGTTAAAAGTTTCTTAAGGGACCAAACATTGATCAATGGGAGGAATATATTTATACTCTCTATCCCAATAGATGAAATATCTATGTAGATGCATTTGGGTTCTTGTATAAATGATATAATGGACTACATATACTCTGCATCACTCCCTGGTGTCTAAATTTGTAGGCAACTAAATGAATCCTTTATGAGAATCTTATTGTCACTAAGCTTGATAATAAATTAGAATTTGGGAGAATATTTTAGGATATTCATGAGGGGTAGAGATTATCCATTATTAAATATAGTTTCACATGCTAATCATATGATCACACCTTAGAGGAATGGTGCCACTTAGGATGAGCGAGACATGATGACATGCTTTCTCTCAAAACCAAATGTCTCTTGATCAACCAAAATTTTATTAGTAGGAGGTGTATATATTGAATCACTATCCAAATAAATTGTCAATCTATGTAAACACATTTGGATGGGAATATAAAATATTAAATGGCCTCCATATACTCTCTAATGGGCTCAAGCACTGAAATTGGAAGTTTGTTTGTCAAATCCATAAAGATAAGATTCTTGTCCTTAAGTGGGAAAATGGATTAAAATTTAGGTGCATAGTGTAGGAGAGCCATGAGGTGTATATAGAATAAATTAGTGCATATAATTTCACAAGTGGGTCTCATATGAACCATGTAGAGGCTTTCATGCTACTTAGGATGAGGGAGACATGACATGGCATTTTATTTTACAACCAAATGTCTCTCAAGGTAAAAGACATTGACCAATAAGACGCATATATTTTAAATCATTATAAAAATCAATTAATTGTCTATGTTAATGAATTTATATAGTCATATAAAAACTAAAATGTCCCCCTACCACCCTTTTTTAGGACCCTAAGTCTAAAGTTATAGTTAGTCAAATGAATCCCTTCAAATAAACTTATTATTCATAAGTGAGAAAATAGAGAGAACTTCAAGCACATGCTAAAGGAGAATTGTGAGGGGTAGAGATGATTAATTAGATCATATAATTTCACAAGTGTGACCTATAAGCACACCTCATAGGATTCCATACCACTCAGGAAAAGGGAGACTTGGAAATGTGTTTTATCTAGTACCCAAATGTCTCTTAATGGAACAAAAGTTGGTCAGTGTAAGGCATATATTCATACTAATTATCCTAATGTATTAATTTTTTACACACACACACACACACACACACACGCACGCACACACGCACGCGCACACACACACACACACACACACACACACACACACACACACACACACACACACACACACACACACACACACACACACACACACACACACACACACACACACACACACACACACACACATTAATCCAATTATATGTATAAAATATGTAATGGAATGATTCACTATATATCATGTACTAGGGATGAAACTTATAGTCATCTAGATGATTCCTTGAAGATAAGTTTCTTGTCCCTAATTGGGAAAACATAGCAAAATTCAAACACACGTTGTCCCTCAAATGACCAAAATTTAGTTAAAGTGAGGTGTATCTTCATACTCACTATCCAAATAAATAATATAAAAACATGGACACATCCATATGGTTTTATAAATAGTAGAATAGATCCACATTTGTCTTTGTTAGGCCCCATGCTAAAAATTACAGTTCACTAGAAAAATCCCTTAAGAGAATCTTCTTGTTCCTAAGTGTAGAAATGGATTAGACTTATATAATATATTAAAAAAGATCCATGAGGGGTAGACATAAGGTATCAATACCTACAATTTTATGGTTAAGTCCTATGATCACCCATAGAGGATTCTGGTCACTCAAGATGAGTGAGACAATATGACATGGTTTCTCTCATATACAAATGTCACTAAAGCGACCAAATATTTGTTAGTAGGAGGAATATATTTGTACTCTATATTTAAATAAATGGGATATCTATGAATATACATCTCAATTGTTGTATAAATTTTCAAATCACCTTCATCTACTCTTTGTTAGGCCCTATTGTCAAAAGTCATAGTTGTCTAGACAAATATCTTAAGAGAAGCTTCTCATCCTTGAGTGAAAAATGGAGGGAAATTAAAGCATGCATTAGAAGAGAGTCATGAGGGTATATTTGAGTTATCATTGCACACATTTTATAAATATAGTTTTATGGGCACCCCCTAGAGGATTATGTGTCAGTCTGGATGAGTGAGAAATAATGAAATGTTTTCTCTCATAGCTAAATGTGTCTTAAGGGACCAAAATTTGGTCAATGAGAGGTGTATATTTGGACTCAATATTACAATTAATGATGAATATAAATGGACACATATTTTTGGGTTTATTAATCATTTATTTTCTTCCATCTACTCTTTATTGAGACATAAGTTTAAAAGTTATAGTTGCCTAAATGAATCCCTAAACAACTATTTCTCATCCTTAAGTGGGAAAATCATGTTTAATTTAGCTAAATGATATAATAGATATGTGAGATGTATATATTATAAATTAAAACTCTAATTTTCATGGTTGAATAACTTTATCACTCTTTAGAGGATTTTGTTTAATCGGGATAAGGTAGACATGGTGCATCATTTTCTACCACAGCCAAATGTCTCTTAAAGGAACAAATTTTTATCAATGAGAGGCTTATATATTTATCTATTTTCACAATAAATGAACCATATATGTAGATTAATTTAAATGGTTGTATATATTTTTAAATTCCCATCCACTTTCTACTATGCTTTGGGATCTAAAGTTACAATTGTCTAGATGAGTCCATGAGGAGAATATTATTGTCCTTGCGTGGGAAAATAAATCAAACTTTTGGTGCATATTCTAATAAAATAATGAGGGGTAAATATGTGTTATCAGCTATTATATTTACATAGGTGAGTCCTTTATGTATTCCTTATATGAATCCATACCACCTATGATGATGGAGACATGAAGGTGTGTTTTTTCTCATATCTATATGTCTTTTAAGGGATCAAAATTTAGTCATTTTAATGGTAATATAAATGGTGGAATGTTCCCAATAAACTCTGCATTAGGCCTTGATAAAATAATTTATAGTAATCTATATGAATCCCTTAAGATAATCTTATCAAACTTTAGTGTGTATATGGCACAAAATTACAACACACACTATAAGAGATCCATGATGGGTAGAGATGATCTCTAATTTATTACCATTTTAGGGTAAGTATTTTTATTAACCCATAGAGGATTTTATTCCACTTAAGATGAGTAAGACATGATGACATGTTTTATCTCTTAGCCAAAAATCTCTTAAGGGACCAAAAGTTAGACAGTGGAAGACATATATTTGAAACCATTATCCAAATCAATGAACCATATAAGTAGACATATCTATATTGGAATATAAGTTATTGAATTTCCTCCATATACTCTTTTTTAAGGCCCTATGTTTAAAATTTACAATCATCCAAATGAACCCCATAAGAGAGTCTTGTCATCCCTTAGTGTGAAAATGGATAAAAATTCCAACGTGCCTTACAATAGAGCCATGAGGTGTAGATATGATTCATAAAATAATAAACATGCATGGATGTCTTATGATCACCCTATGTATTATTATCTCCCACTAAATATGTGGTAGATATGGTAACTAGTTTTCTCTAGTATCCAAATCTCTCTCGAGGGACCAAAAGTTGGTTAATGGGAGGTGTATCTTCTAAATATCTAACACAATCAATGAACTATCTTCAAAGACACATACATATGGGTATATAAATTATATAATTGAATACATACACAATCTATTGATATCTAGGTTCTAAATATATAGGTGGTTGGAGGCATCTCTAAAGATAATAGTATTTTTAATGAGTGGGAAAATTAAAATTATAGAGTGCATTATAAGAGAACCATGGGGAGTAGATATGAGTTGTCAATTTATATATCTACATGGGTGAGTCATATAAACAACCATTAAATTATTTTTTACAATTCATGATGAGTAAGAGATAGTGATTAATTTTATCTTGTGACCAAAATTATCTTAAGAGACCTATAGTTGGCTAGTGGGTAGCATATCTTTTGACTCACTGACCCATTTCACTATCCATCTTTGGTAAAACATGTATATGGGCATATAAAATTTGGAATGGTAACCATCCACTCTCTTTTAGGCCTTAGGTTCTAAACATGTAGGTTTTTTTAGGTATCCATGAAGATAATTTTCTCATTCATAAGTGGGAAAATGGATCAAACTTTTGATGTAGATTGTAGGAGAACTGTAAAGGGTAGAGTAAAAACTCTAATGGCTATAGGTGAATATATGAGTCCTATAAAAAATAATTTCAATATTTTATGACAAGAAGGATGAGATATAATTTATGGTAATTTTTTTCTAATACTCAAATGTCTCTTAAGAGAATAAAACTTGGTCACTGGGTAGTGTATCTTTTGACTCGCTTACACAATCAATTAACTGTATTCACTAACATGTCTAAATGGGTAGATAAATATTAGAATGGTGAATATACACTCTTTTTATGTGTCAAGTTAAAAACTATAATGTGTTTAGAGGCATACTTTAATAGAAAATTCTCATTCCTAAGTGGGAAAATGTATCAAAAACTTGATACTTGTCACAAGAGAACTGTGAGGTGTAAACACAATATTTAAATGCTTACTATTTCATGGGTGACTCTTAAAATAAACTCATAGAGTATTAAATTAAATTTGTGATGAGTGACACATGGAGTCACATTTTATTTTAAGGTCACATTTATCTCAAGAGACCAAAATTTGGTCAGTGAGTAGTGTATCTTTTGACTCACTAATCAAATTGATAGACCATATTCACTGACATGTCAAGGTGGGATTATATAAACTAAAATATCCAAACTTAAATATTTATATATCCAAAGTTTTATTTTTTTAATCCCTCTATAATCATCCCTAAAAATAACCTTTTCATTCATATGTGGGAAAATGCATCAAACTTCCATTATGCATTGTAGGAAAGTCTTGAGGGGTAGAAATGCACCATCAGTTATTATAGTTACATGTATAATTACCTTGAACACCATTTGGATTATTTTTTTTAACTAAGGATGAGTTATATACTATAATTAAGTTTCCCTCAAAACCAAAATCTCTTAAGAGAATAAAATAGGGTTAGTGAGTAGTGGATATTTTGACTTGCTAGCCTAGTCGATAAACTAACATCACTAAAATGTTTGAATGGTAGTACAAAAAAAGTAATTTCCATATTCCACTCTCAATAAAAATTTCGATTTGATTTTTTTATTAATTTTTATGCATCCCTACATATAATATTCTCATTCCTATGTGGGAAAAAAATAAAAATTTTATCTCATGTTGTAAGAGAATTGTTAGGGGTAGAGATGAGACATTAGCTCTTACAATTACATGGGTGAGTCCTCTAAGCACCCAATATAAGGATTAATTAGACATAGAATGATGTATACATGGATATGACTTTTATATTTTCAATTAATATACCAAAAGTTGGTAAGTGGGTAGCATATCTTTTAACTTGTTATTCCAATCGACAAACTATTTTTTGTTGAAATGTTTGGATGGGTAAAGATGAACCATCATCTAATATAGTTAGATATGCCTCACATATTATAATATCTAGAGTATTATATTACACTTTGTATGAGGACAAAAATTATATATTTAACACATATATATTTTAGTCTTTCCTTTGTTTCAATATGATAATCTTTGTTACATCTTGATTCCTTGCTAAGAAAACTATTTTATTATCCATGGATATTTATAGTTGAAAATTTTAGTTTGATTAAGATTTAAGTTATATGATATTAATGGAAAAAATTATATTGTTTATATTACATTATTACATAACCAGGAGTTAGTTTTAGTGTATATGTTTACATTATAAACATGTTAATTTGTTATTTTAGCTATATTTTATGTTGTATGTTTATCATGGTATTATTGTCTAACTAGATGCTTGTTGTGAGGTTTGCATAAGAGAAATCATACCTTAGAGTAGGATTGAGTAATATCATCACTATAAAGGGTGACATAGATGGAAATGTCAAATAATGACAAAGAACTGGATAGAACCATGCACACACCACATTAGAAATTAAATGTTAAATGCATAGTCTAAATGGGTAGCATAGTGTGTTTAATAATAAAAGAATTTGATAATTGTTTATCATAGTATGATAGCATAGTTAATGGTTTTATTAGAACTCATTTTACATTATTTTCATAATTAGATTAAATTTAAGGTTATGTGTTTATCAGTACACCATTTTGACATGTGTTGGTCCCCATTTGCACACCTCTCATGCTTGACCTTACACACTTAAAAGAAAATGGAAAATAAATATGAAAAACCCAATGATATGTCATTATATCTCAGGGAGGGTTTGGCATCCATAATGAACCAAATAGATAAAATAACTAAGATGCATCTACAAAGGGTATGATCATCTCCTTGCTACTTTGGATCTACCTGAACCAAGGTGAAAGGACCTATGGGGTAGCCTACTTAGATAGAGAGATTCTATAATTCAACCTCCATGGGGATTATTGGCACATAGAGATAGAAACATGACTAAGGAATAACCAAACTTACACACTCTACCTAGAAGGGTTGTCACAAGGAATGCACAAATGATCTAAGTCATATACAAACTATTGAAGACAGTTATAAAAGTGCTTACAACCTTCATCCTAAAGAATTATCAATATCGAGACTGAATGGAATATTGAAATTAAAATATTTAAAACACAAGATGTAAATACATGTTATTTAAGAAATATCTTATGCATTTGAAGGAAAATAAACTTATGATATTCAACAAATATTGTATCATTTTCAAGGTACGACAATTTGTTAATTATAAAGAGGAAGGGCATGGTGGTGTTCTAGTAGTTTTCAATTAGTAGGGAATATTACAACATTTATGACATCACTTATTATAAAGACATCAAATACTCATAATTTAGCTAATGAGACATATCAAATGATCCTTGAAGGATATAGAACATACACTAAAATTAAACCTTCAAACACTTTTCCCTATCAAATCCATAAACCTAGGGTGTCCTAACAAGTTATTTAGTAACATATTCCAAAATAATGTAGAAATGGATTTATAATATAAATCTAATCCCAAAATTACATTTAGTAATGAGTATAGAATAAGATATCCAATTGACAACATTCATAAAACACATCACTTCACTTCATCAATAGGAAATAGTAGATAATCACAAGTATTTTCATTAACTTGAGAAGAGATACTACATACATCAGTTTATTAAAATGATTCCATTGGGAAAAGCATGGTGAGATTTATCCATGTTAGATACAAGAGACATAAACATGCTCTTAGAGCTTGCTAATGGTTTTACACTTGTAAAAACCTTAGCAGGAGAGAAAATACATTCAATCAACAATTGATCCTAAAATTTTTAGAACCTAGAATTGGAGAGAAAAAAAGACCAACAACAAATAACCCATGAATGGAGGACAGAACCTCCTATTTATACATTTTTCACTATTCCTTCAAATCTGGGACTATAGGCTATAATTTGTAAAATTGTATAAAAACCCTCTCAATTCTGCCAAGATACTCCCAGCTAGAAATATTCCTTGTCACACCTTAAATCTTCATCCATTTTCACTAAAAATAATTGTCCTAACTAAATCTTCAAATAATGATGAATATTTATTAAAAAAACCTTCGATTTGTTGATTATAAATGCCTTTTTTCATGATCTAGAAGGTGACACTCTATGGTAGAATCCAAACAAACTTTTTCTTCATATGTAACCCTCTAAATATGCCCTTGACCACTTGCCTACACAATTGGAACCTCCTGGATAGTTTTATTTCCTTTTATGCATCCCATGGGACAACTTGCTCCTATAATGATGGATACATTGGAATGCTCGAGTTGTGGAAGAAATAGAAAATGATACATGGTCATTATTGAAAAATATGCTTTTAGAATGCCCCATAAACCTTCCTCTATGCTTCAAATCCTTTCTCATTGATGAATTAGCATTGATCTTAACTCATAATCAAATTTTTTCCACATATTGACATGTAACATGCTACATTAGATCTAATTAGGCACCCTTAGATCTTTAAAATATGATCAAGATTTAAGTTTCTGAAATGTCCACCTTAGATCTATATCTAGCTCATCATGGTAGTGACACATGTCACAACCACATTTGACTGAGACCCATTTAGAAAGTATTGACCCATATGCATCATCGATCAAGATCTATATGTTCTACTGTGTACCATCAATCAATTAGAACATGTTTGAGCTTTAAATCATGCCCCACGAGCATGACACCTATCACTTCTAGGTAAGTGCATGGAGTTGGGGGATAATTTCATGGAAATTTTATGTAATGTTATCACATTAATAAATAATTAAATCACATTATGTAATTAAAATTATCACATTATTTAAATTATGGATTGGTAATTATTGACCAATAACATATCACATTATTTTTAAAACAAAAAAATGTACTATAACTTTAAATTCAAATAATGCAAACTCATTATATAAAAATTATATTTATATTATTACATTTATTTTATTATACTTTAAATGTATTTTATTAAATATAATAAATTAGAGTCACTCAACATCTGATAGAATTGGTCTCACAGCTTCATGCCTTATGATGTGGAAAATAGTTTTTCAAAATATAATCAGGTCAATAGTTTTTAAGACTATATTCCAAATGTCTAGATGTTTAACATAAATATGATGATACCAAAACCTAAGATTAATTTTGTAAAAGACTTATAAACCATAGATATGGTATAAAAAATTCCTTAATATTTAAATTAGGATAATATTTCTTCACTTTAATCTTTTTAATATTTTTTTTAATTAATTCACAACTTTGGCAAAAACATAATCAAGCTTCTGCAATGCAATGATTTTTGCATGATGTGTCCATTATTCATGATTTCATGGATCTTCCATTTCATATATTCATTCTATATAAATAATATGTTGTATAAAAAATTTGAGGTATATGTAGTTAAGGGATCAAATAAATAGTACTATTTAGTGTAATATATATAGGAACTTATTTAGGTGACAAAAAGCTATCCTTATATTCATCTAGTTTATGGTTTAATTATTTTATCTTTGTTACCATTAGATAAACCATACCATGATATGGTGACATAAGGATGTCATTACATTTAATTATTACCATTAAGATTATTATTATTACTAGAACTGGTAATATTCCTGTACTTCCCAACTTTAATGACTGAAAGCTTATGAACTAACTACAGTATATGGTATTTTAGATCATGATAATCTATCACAAAATTTCAAGTATTTACATCATAGACTACATTTCAATGATAAATATATGGTTGAACACATGTAAAACATCACACACCTCTAATGGTGAGATGTCAAAAAGGATTGCATCTTTTAAAAGTTTGATTTTGCACACCAAGTGACACCTCTAGGTGATCCATTTCTCAAGGCCTACTCTAGACCATACACTAGCATATGGTTATGGATGATGTATAAATTTTAAGTTCAATTTTAAAAAATATGATTTAGGATAAATTAAATTCTTATAACTTTCATTGGAAATGATGAAGTGTATTGGCTCACCATTGATCTTCTATTGTTAATGAAATAATATTTTTAATTCATATAATTTCTTATTAGGGGGAAGTAGAGATATTTTTAGTACCAACCAAATAATTCATTTAATAATATATCTTAAACTTACCATTTTATCATGATATTTAACTTGTAGCCACTTATTTATATGTCAAATTTGATATCTCATATTGTGGAACTCTTCATTGGATTGACTATTAAAGTTACGAACTAAGCACCACTTTCTAATTTTGGACTACTTGTTCTAATCAATTGAAAATTATTTTCCACTATCTAATATAATGATGAATTAATAAATATAAATATAAATAGGACTTCAATGTAATTATTAAGATCATAAAATGTCCTCATATGTAAAGTAGTTGATTGGTTTTAGTAAATTTCATAGCTTGGTGATCCTCATGTATTTAATACCAATTTTTAGTGCTATGTTGGTTTTACTTACTTCTCTTTTTATGACTAATTTTAAATTATGAATTACATCATTGTTAATAGGCCCATATTTTTTCATAGGTGTTAAATATTTATGTTTCAATTTTTCTTTCACATCATTTTTATCACCATGTCTTATATTTTATGCTTACACTCAACTCTCCACTTGTAGCTCCTAACATTGTCAAACCCCATAAAAATACCACAATCAAGGTATTGAATGGAGTGATTAAGAATGAGGAGGGATGAGGAGGAATTGAGTAGATATGATGAGGGATGGTTAGGTTCAACAAGGGAGTGATTAGGGAGGATGAGGGAGTCATTAGGGATGATGAGTGATGGTGAGGATTGATGTGGGAGTGATTAAGGGAGATGAGGGATGAGGAATAAGTAATGTAGAGGAATCTACAAAAGGCCTTAAATTATAGTTTTCCTAGTTTGTAAAAGTCATTTAGGAGGTGTTTGTACTAGTTAGGAGGTTTACACATCTTTACAATTTTAATTTTAGTCTATAAGGCATTTCTTGCTAGAAATAATGACTTTTAATTTTTTAATATTTTTTCCAAATTAGGAGTTGTAAATTTTATTATAATTAAACTTCAAGTTTGATGTTTGATGTTTAATGTGACTTATTGTGGCTACTACATGTCTAAAATTGGATCATATAATTCACTTATATGGAATATAAACCCTTAAATGTCTCTCAGGATCCTGACTTGCTTAATAGTAATCATTGGATAAGTTATAAATTTAATTATATTTGATATTAAGAATGTAAATATTTGGTTTTGAGAGAGTTATTAGATGGGATATAAATGGAATTCATTGAATAAGTATAATATAAAGAAGAAGATAAATAGATTTTAGAGGTTGATAGGTTTGAAGGAGAGAAGAGGAAATAAGTAACAACACAATAAGGATCAAAACTAACTACGAACAAGATAAGAAAACATGAGCAGAAGCATGGTTACCAAGAAGATGAATAGGGTATTATTTTCATTAACTTCTGTGTTTCATTTATAGATTGGTTACAGGATAAGAAGCAAGTGATGAAGATGATCGAGTTGAAGATCAATATTCAAAAGAATGACCTCCAAAAAGAGCCATGGAAAGAAAAAACAAAGAGGATACACTATAGGAAAGTAGCACATAGGTCCACATGTCTCAAATAGACATTGGAATCCATGGGGAGATTATATTATATAATAGATGCTGCAAGAACATAAAAATTTAAGCACTTATAACTTTTAAGGAAAGTTTCCATTTGGTCCTTGGTAGTATGATGTAGGGGAATCATTACTCCCTTTGTAAATAATCATCTAATTTCATGTTTTGAGTCTTAGTAGGTTTCTATGGTATTTATGAGTCTATATGAATCAAATTTTGATGATAAGTCTTGGTCAAATTTAAATTTGGACCCATTAGGTATTTTCCTGCCTAAATAACCAATTTAAATATTTGAAAACTTTGTATACTTTCTCAAGTGTTTTGAGGTTGTAGAAGGTCAATATGTTATGACCTTACTTATTAGAGGTCTTAAATGTTTTTTTAAGGTTGTCTTGTTAGGATCTCAAGGTAGTTAACATTATCAATGTAAAAGAGTAGTTAGTAGTTGGTGAACGTAGCTATAGGAGTTTGTGAATTAATAGTAGATTTCATTATAGAGATTTATTTTTCATCTTATAAGAGATAAGGAAGGGGTTTGGATTTTAAATAAAAAATTTATTAAACCCTAAAAATCAAATAAAAATGATTCTTGTTCTTGATGCAACTTGTAGACTCTATAATTCATTCATATGTGCAAGAAAGTGGATTGAGCTAGATGGATTAGTTTACAGACCCTATAACATGAATGTGTTCATTGGGATATGGTTATGAAATAATGATAGAATAAGGAATACAAATAATATTTTAAATTTATTAGGAGCTTTCTCTATTGGAAGTTCAATATTTTGCTTATTTTAGTTTTTAAAATCTTTAGAGAAGGAAAATATTTTATAATTTGCATACTTAGTTTTATAAGTTGGAAAGAGGCATAATGTAACCTCTATGTGAAGATTTTTTAAATTAAATTATATGAATTGAAGGAATTTGAAGACCCTTTTCCACTTGTTTTAAAAATAATATTCTGAGATTTCTATTTGTTTCGACACCATTTATTTATGATAATGTTTACAAATCCTATAATGGTATTTGTGTGCACAATCAAATAAAAATGTTGAGAATATTGATTTGAGGAGATGTAAAAAATAAGGATTGATTTATTAAGTATAAAATTATTATGTAGAGATATTTATACGCTAAGATAGATTTTTAACTCTATTTGCAATGTAAGAAGTCAAAAGCCTCCTCACTGGTTAGTGTGTACAATCTATCCAAATATTGAAGAGAATAGTATTAAATCATTTTAAAGTCAAATTAGATACTTTGGTATGATGTATATAATTTTATTTTCCTAATTGGATGCCTAAATACACTTGAAACTGAATAATAAGTCTTTTTATTCAATATCAAGATTTTGCATATACATGTTATAATTGAATTACATAGTGTCAATAAGGACCCACATAATTATATAAAAACAATGAATTGAATGAATATATGTGTTTTTGGAAATAATAATGGTTGAGGAAGATAATATGGTGTATAAAATACCTTAGTGAGGTCTTCAAACAATCTATAGTCACGGTAAACATGTTAAAGACAAATTAGTATCTTCTTAGGTAGTGACAAACATGAAAACTTTCATTGGTAAGATGTAGAAATATTTAAAAAAGGTTATAAAATGAGTTGAATGGAGTAATGAATATTTGTAAAATTTGTGATAAAATAGCGATAACCAGAATAAACCTTTACAAATGTTTAAAATATAGTGGAAGTATGTGTGAGGAATCTAAATGCTCTCATGTCCTACAAACTATAGGAATCTTAAGCTAGGAACAAGGTGATTTTGTTCAAAAAGGTTAGTAGCCATTTTTGTGAATGTGTGTTGAGTTGTGTATGAAGTATAAATATGCTTTTGAAAGGTATGTAAAATGGTTTAAGAGATCTATTGAGATCATGAATAACATAAACAAAATATTAATAACAATTTAAACAAACATTGAGTCCAATAAACATTACTATATACATGACAATACAAACTAATTCTTAAGAGTGAATAGTTAATAAGATAAAGAGTGATATTGATTATGAAAGTGATTATAACCTCTGCATCAATGAGGTATGATGAAGCAGTGATTAGGGATGATGAGGTGATATAGGAGCATCACTACCTAATGTAAATAGTAAGATATAGCTTACATATTTTGAGACTTTATAAGGTGGTCAGTGTCATAATAATTATATGATATTCCTTATAAGTTTCCATTTTTATGTCAATTTTTAATTAGAGTTGTATTGGATGTTCCTGTCAAATCTTTCATTTGAATTTCTAAACTTTTATAGAGACATTAATCTTGTTTGAAGAAGTACAATGTTGAATTTTTTGTGGTTATAATTTAGTGAGGATTTTATAATGTTAAAACACATATACATAAACTCATATTTTATAAATATGTTAGTATTTGATTTAATTGAGGACATTCTCAACATACAAAAGAAGTTAGAATTTCATTTATTGTTAGTCGGTAATAAGAGTCTTATCCATGTCTTGTTTTATATTTAGAGTTAGATTAAGGAGAGTTTGATGGGGTAGGAATTGAAAGGATGAATGTAAAAAACCACAAATAATTGAATAAAGACATGTTTTGATTATTTATAGACAAGAAAGCAAACAGACCCTATATCTTCTTTAATATGTATAAAGATAGTTGACAATGTGCATGATCGTAAAACATGAAATTAGTAATAATCTATTTGTGATCTTGGTATTAGTTGTAAGTTTAAAATAAATATTCTTTTATGGTGTTTGTAAAAATTTTCATTTTAATTTAAAATCTTTTGAATGTTCAAATTACAAACTATATACCTTGTGCTTTTAAAAATGGTGCCTTGAAATCTGAGTGAAGATCAGAGTCTTGTGGAAGAGGAGATTCTATTTGGTGGGAATTTTGAATTTATGAGTAACTATTAACTTGACATAATAATTAATTTAATTATTTAAACATTGTACGTTGTTATTTTTCTAAGGACATTTTGTGTTCAGTAACACAACCCTATGTTCTGTGAGCAAAAGTTCTAAGTATACATTTGTGTGAGAAGGTATATGCATGTATTCCAGTGAATATTCAAATGTAAATTTTTGTGAGTTGATTATCATATGATAATTAATTATTATATTCTTTCAAGTAACTTTCATATATTTATATGATAAAAATGAAAACTAACACAGTCATACAGTCATCAAGACACTTAACACAGTCAAAGTGGTATCTCATGGAAATTTACAAATTAAGTGTTATAGGTAGAAGGAAATGATTTTTTAAAGTGTGTAAATTTTTTTAAAGGATTTTAAACCTTCATGTTTATTTATGACCCTTTTTGAAATTAATTACGATAAATAACCTCTTTTTAGATTACTACAGACCTGTGACTAAGTGCATAATTTATACAAATTTGGTTAAGTCAATATACTATAGCTTTAAAATGGAAATACAAAACTTGGAAAATTTTTATAGGGTAAAATAAGACCTAATCCAATAGATAAATTCATTATTAACAACTTTGGAATATTAAAATCTCATTTTGACCCTTCTTGGGTTTGTAAAACTAGTCCAAACCCTGTACTAGGGTTTATACTTTCAAAGTCAGTTTTAAGGAGTTGTAACCATCAATGATTATTGAAATTTTGTGAAACGTTTTAGTTAAAAATTAATAATGATAATATATAATTTTTAGTTTGTTTAATTATTAATAAGTATGTATGGGGGATGATTGTGTGGTAGATATGGTAGAAGGAAACCTAAAGACCTAATCTAAGAGTAGAAAGAGCCAAAAATGTTATCAAATAGCTGAACCAAAAACTAGAAATTTGTTAAGATATGGGATAATTTAGAGAGTATATATAAATGAGGTTTATTTTATGATTTTAGTTAGTACATGACTATAGTAAGGAAATTAGCCCAAAAAAGGCTATAGAAGAGTTTATGATAGAGTAAGAAGTAGTGTGTGATATGAGAATTGTGTTGAGAAGTTATGTATGTTTGATAATAACATAGATAACTAAAAGGAGTGGAAGGAAGTTTTATATATCCCTATTAAATCCTAAGAAACTAGAGATAAGATTTGATCCAGGTTGTTATAAAGCATAAAGACAAGGGGGATAGTCTCAAAGTTAGAGAGATTGAATGTGTTGAGAAAGGATAATAGAATGAAGGCTTTATTTAGACCATATAAAGCATGGAAAAGAATAAATTAAATGAATATATCAATTTGAAATGTATGTAGGTTCTAAATATATAGATCAAACAAGAAAAGATAAACTAAAATTTAGGTGGATATTGGTAGAGAGCTTGGACAAGAAGAGTATGTAATAAGGCTCTACATCATGAGGGATGGTGAGAGGAAATGAAGGAGTTTTTAGGGATGATGAGAGAGTGGTTATAAATGATGGGGAATCATGAAGGTCAATAAGGGAATGATTAGGTATGATGAGGGATGAGGAAGGAGTGATTAGGGATGGTGAAAGATAATGAGGGAGTGATTAGGGATGGTGAAGGATGGTGAGATCCAATGAAAAAGTGATAAGGATGATGGAGTGATTAAAGATGATGAGGGATGGTGAGGTTCAATGAGGGAGTGATGAGGGATGATGAAGGATGAGGAGTGAGTGATTAGGAATGCTTAGGCATAGTAAGGGTTAATGAGGGTGTAATTAGGGATCATGAAGGGGTGATTAGAGATGACTAGGGATGGTGAGGGTAAAAAAAGGAGTCAATAAGGATAGTGAATAATTATGATAGAGTGATTAGGGGTGATGAGGCATGAGTATAAAGTGATCAAAGATTAAGGAGGGATGATGAATAAGTGAAATAAACATAAAGTGACTATTTGATGTGTGTAGGTCATCAATGTGACCTATGATACCCCAATCACACTACTTTACATAAATTTCAAAGTGAGTGGTGTGAAAACTTTTGACAAACCTAAGACTCTTATAAATTCTAGGAATAAATCTATAAATCACAAAAATGTAAAAAATTACTATACGTTTACCAAAAATGGATATCAATTGCAAAATTTAAGTCCTAAAATCATTTGGTTTAATAATTATCCCCTAAAAATGCTTAAGTATTGACCTAATTAGATTTTGAAAAAATATTTTTCACATCATGAGGTATGTAGTTGTGACACCAACTCTATCAAATGTTGACTTACCTTATTTTTTTATATTTACTAAAATAAATTTAAAGTATAAGAAAATAAATGTAAAAATATAAATTTAAACTTGTAATTAACATTTAGAGTAGTAAATATAAGACTCTAGCCAAAGTTGCCTTCATGTGAAACTCCCACATGGTTCTGGAGATGGTTTTGGTCTTACTGTATAACAATGTGTACATGTTATATAACATGTATGCATTGTATAACACATTATATAACATGTATGCATTATATAATAGATATGCATTAAATAACTTATACATGTCATTTAAATTTAAAATTAATCCTTTAGGCTTGGAAATGATATGGATTTCCAAGACAAAGGTGTTTGAGTATGCATCTATAGTCAAGACTAAAAATTTTGAGAGAAACCAACAATTTTTAACTTCAATCATGAAATATGCTATATATTTTAACATCAAAATTTGAAAAAAAATTATCATCATGATAATCACATTTTCCTATTTCTAATTATACGATTTTTATAATTTTTGGGTTATTTTAAGGGTTTAAACTATAGTTATTTCTAACAACACCTTTTTTTAGGCCACTACATTTCGCACCTATACATGCCTAATCATGTTTATATATTGTTTTTCATTGATCCAAGTTCAAAAAAAAATTATATGGTAACAAAATAAGCCTAATTCTATACACATTTTAAAAACTCAATTTTCATTTTTTTTTAGGCATTTAGTGTGGGCCGCACAACTGACTATCCATTTTTTGTTAGTTTTTAGGATCTAATTAACTAAAAAAATAATAATAGAAAAATTTATAAATAAAAAAAAAATCATAACACACTAGAAGCTCTTATCTAAATATTCACAAAAGGGTTTCAAACAATATTTAACGATGCTCAAAAAATGGTGGGCCACATGACCATCTATCTACTATTTTTTATTTTTAAAAATAAGAGGTTATTTTCAAATTTGAGATCACTAACCTATTTATACTTTACCATTTTTTAAAAAAAAATGGTTTTTGGAAACTAGACTCGAAATGCTACAATTCATATGTGTATACCATCTTCAAATTTTGAGTGCAGCCATCTCAAATTATCTACAAAAGTTCAAATTTTTCAAATTTCAAAAAAATCATGTCTATATGTAGGCATTTTTTTGTCCCCTAATTTTGTGCACTTACCCTTCTACATTTGTTTTGGAGCTCCATTGAAAAGTCCATGTTCCTCTTGCATCATTGATTATTGATCTGGCTAGTCCAATGTCATTCATTGACATTTTCACCTAGCAACTAAGATCATGTCATTTGATATCTCTATGAACTCTCTCCAAGTAAATCTCTACTTGTCTAATGCCTTCCACCACATGGTGGCTCTTCATTTGGCTCAATTCCTTTGATGAGTCATCTCTCTCTCAAATCGTTGATTTATCATATTATTTGGATCTAAATGGCTATCTACCATGGCTTAAAATAGATGTCTATGTGCCTATCATTTATCATCACATGAATATGATTTACATCTACATGACACTCAATATTTTAACCCTAATGGATATTTTCCCAAATTTATTTTGACATCCACATGACTATCAATGACATCTATGTGACCGTCAATGACATCCATGTGATAGTCATATTTTAAACACCAAATAGTTAATTATTGATATTAATTTTGTTGTCTACACATTCATAAATGATTTCCATGTGACCATCACACTTTCAACACCAAATGGTTAATTATTTAGCATAATTTTGACATTTGCACGACCATCAATGGAACCTGCTTGATGATCACACTATGTGTTCAAATTTAAAGGCTTGCATCTTGAGATAGAAAAAGTATGAAGGAACCAAATTTGGAAGAGATGTTCATGGCATCCAAAATATTAATTATATGTGATCTTTCAACCACGAGACACTTTATAGGCAAACATATAAAATGCATAAGTAAACTAACTAGTCCATTTCTACATGACATCCAAAGGATCTTTGATTATTTATCCTCAATCATGCACTGTTAGATCAATTTATTCCATGTTAATGCACACCATTAGATTACAATCTGCAATATCATCTATTATTGTCTTGAATTTAAGATAATAAAAAATTAAGTTATAGCTCATGATATAAACCACCTAGTATAAAAAGACATAGCCTAAATATTTGGGACATTAATAAATATGATATTGCATCAGGACATTGAAGTTAGTTTACAAGAAAGTGACTCAACATCATTTAGACCACACTAATAAATAAAAACTACCAAGTGTTAGTGAATATAAAAGGGATCAAATATGTATTATTAGACTACGGCTTAGTTATGTTAATAAACATGACCAAACCTTAGTATAAAAATTAGACTAAATCTATGTCACATTTAAAATATTCCCACTTAAATTTTATCCTAATAAATTTGATTTTAAATCAGACGGTCTAAGCTAGGGAAATTGGGATGAACGACCTTAAAGTACTCAGACATGAATTCAACTCAGATTTCTACAAACTAAAGGCTAGTAAAGATCAAAATAATCAAGACATTTGACTTATCATGAACACTTGAAAATAGGAAGTGGGATAGAAAATCAAGCATTAATGATTAACAAGGGCTCAATTTCTTTAGTGCAATTTTTGGCACTAACACTAGCTATCGTCTAGGATTGTACACCTCATATGGTTGTGCAAAGAACCCTAAAATATAAGAACAAATGCCAATACATTAGGTTATGGAGTCAAAACTTAGTCAATCTCATCAATAGAGACCCATGAAGGTTAAACAAAATAAGGTAGACTAATAAAATCAGATTAGGAGGATATAAAAATGAACACATGAAAGAAACTATGCAAACAAGGCTCAAATCAAAGGAATAATAAAAATAACAAAACTAAAAACCTATACATATATGTAGACTAAATTAAGGACATTTTTTATATGCCTACCATTCATTGACAACTCCATTATTTCATCATCTAGGTCTCTCAAGAAGAAAGTGTGTTCCCCAATCTAGCAGTCAATGAAATATGGACCCATCCACAAGGCATAAAACTTTTCATGATTTCCTTTCTCCTCATTCTTCTTATCCTAAAGTATAACTAGATAACCAAATTAGAAGGTTATCAAAGTGACCTTCCTATAAAATGTCTTTTTTAGCTTTTCTTTGAACTTGAGGTGTCTCTCATGAGCTTGTCCTCAAATTTCATCAAGCTCAACAATCTAGTTCATCCTTATCTCATAGTGGTTTATTTTCTCATCATCTTTTAGTTGCTACCTAAGATGATAGGTTGGAAACTACAAATTCATATGCTAAGTTTCTTGAGCTCCTTATATAAGCTCAAAAGGGCTTTTACCTGTAGCTCTCTTCCATATGATCTTATCAGCCCATAAAGTAAACTTCAGTTTTTCACCCCACTTATTATTATTTGCTACCAATGTTTGTCTAATTATTTTGAGCGAGTTCTTGTTCCTATATTCTACTTTCCCATTTCCATGAGGGTTGTTATTGGAAGCATAGGTCAATTTAATATCATACACTTTGTGTAATGCCACTAAATTTTCAACTTTGAAACTAATGGGATTATCAATAATATCTTTTATACACACACCAAATTTATATATAATTTGGTTTAGCTAAAAATCCATAACCACTTTGTGAGTAGCTTTCTTCATTGGGAACACCTCAACCCATTTTGTGATGCATTCATTTGTAACTAGTATCCATATATGTCTATCACTTTATAAATCTATAATTTCTCCAATGAAATCCATTTCCCATTATTGAAATGGGCACTCAATCATCACAAGATACAATGAAAGATATCTAGAAGCTTTCTTCCTCCTATAAAAGAGCTAACACTTCTCACACTTTATAACTTTATGAGCAACATCTTTGAATGGTGATTGGCAACTAATAACCACATCTCAAAATTTTATGACGTATAACCTTAGATGTAAAATGACCACCACATATGCCATTATGGAAGCGTTCAATCAGGTTAGTAGGTTGTTCTTCTATCATGCATCTTAGGATAACCCCATATATATTATTGCATGCAAGTTTATTTCTAGTCAAAATTTATTTATGGGGAACAAGCTTAAGACTCCTTTGATTCTTGTCTAAGAGGATAATTCAAGTTTTATAGGTAATAAAAAATATATTTATACCATGGATACATGTTGAATTGACTCAAGGAATTATCAAAATTGAAAATAGAAGTATTTACCTCAATAATTTGAAAATTGGTCTCACCCATGAGCTTGGCTATAACTATCCCTCACACTAACTTGGTTGTCTAAATATCCATGTCATACTCTTGTAACTTATTAACTGACTTGCATCTCTTGCTAGATGCTTCAATTTGAGTCAAGATGTCCTTCAACATGGTATGTAGGATATAAATAATAATGTTTGAAATCATAACATAAGATCTGAATGTTTTAGCATACTTCAAGAGAGTAAAGGCCTATTTTTCCATGATTGTGTAATTTAGTTCATCACCTTACATAACTTTACTAGAAAAATCTATAGGCTGCTCATGACTATCTTCATTTTTTTGAAAAAGGACAACAACAATGACATTATATGATGGAAAATGGAATATCTAAAATGGCTAAGTGTAATAAGGGTTGGCCAAAATAGGAGCACACTTTAAGACTCCCTTGATGTCATCGAATGTATGTACTACCTTCTCCTCCCACATGATGGTTTAGTCCTTCATTAGGGAATTAATAGGAAGAGTAATCTATGCAATGTTGGACATAAACCTCTAAATGTTCCAAATGGTCCTTTAACAATTTCTTTAGATGCTCCAAATGTTCTTATCTACTCTTGGACTACATAGTAAATCATCCTTGTAAAAGTAATGTCGATAACTAACTAAAAAATTGCACTAGCATTCGTTAACTTGAAAGGCATCCTCATATATACATACATTCCCCAAGGTGTTGTGAATACAGTCTTCAGTCTCTCAGCTTCCTTCACCATAACTTGGTTATATCCCAAAATCTATCTAAATTGGAAAACATCTTTGATCCTATAACACATTGCAATATATTTTCCATATTGGGTAGGAGATAATTATTATTCAAAGAAACATTAATTAATTTTTGTAAATCCACACACAAGCCGATGTCACCATTTTTGTTTCTCATAGGAACAAAATTTTCAACTCATGATGAATACCTAATGGGATGAATAATACTACTATCCCTTATCTTTGTTAATTGATCCCACATCTTAGTGGCCAAGATGGGGTTAATAGGTCTCAATTTGTTCCTAAAAGGCTTTCTATTAGGCTACAATGGGATGACATGTTATAACAAGTCTTTCCTATATGATTTCAACTTAGAATAAGACCACACTAAATAATCCTATTACTTTATTATCATCTACATGTAATCTTGATTCTAAGTTTCACTTAGGTTAGTACCCAACCAAACCTTCCTTGGATTCTTGTGAGAACCCAAATCACACTTAGCCACATCCTTTAAAATAAATGAGTCTAGAGTATTGATTATGTCTGCTCCATCATAATATGCTTCTAAGCATACCAATCCCTTAGGGAGCATGTTTATCTTCAACTAGATAATGTCCTTCACAAATAGGGTTTCTTTTATATCACAAAATTCAACCATAGATTTCAAGTCTATGAGTTGATCATGAAACTTACCTTCATAATTTAGAAACCTCTCAATTTTGTCATCATCATCAAACATATAATAATGATGAACATTAATTAGGGTTAAAGTCCTAACAATCACCTCCACTTGATACTGATAATGAGGTCTCATATTTGTAATGTCAAATCAAGAACCTAACCCTAAAAGTCTATCAAATTTTTGGTTGAAACTTATGTCATGATAAAAAATATTGAATGCATCAAAAAATTTAATCAAATCCCAAAAATAATTTACATATTATTTCAACCTTTTATTTTTTGGTGGCATAAGATATAGGGACTTGCTTTATCACTATCTCAAAATCACCCTTGAAAATCAAGCTTTTAAGGTTTCAATCCCTAGGGACTTGAATATAGGTCCTCGTCCTCACGCTATAAAAAGAATAATTGGATCTATTGAACATTAGTGCTTTCTTAGTGGAAATAAATCCTTGAATTTGATGGTGACCTATATTGTACCTTGGATCTCTTTTAAGCCATAAAACCTTTACAAAGGACCTTCTTTGATACCAATTACTATAGGTAAAATCAATGGGGAGGTGAATCAGTGATGGTAGATATTTAACTTTAATTCTAATTCTTTTTTACTATTAATCAATGATCATATATCAGCTTGATCAAGCAACATTAACCAAAGAGCTCACTCATTCAATGAATACACAAGATCAAAGATATAACACATATTTCCTATGGGAAACCATTATGGGGAATAAAACCCACTCTCTATCCTACAAACACATTGACTACTCATCATATAATATGATTAAAAACAAGAGACACTTTTAGTGAAACACCCATTTCATAAGAAGCACCCACCCATAAGTATGAACAAGTACTCACTTTCTCTAGATGTTGAGCACACACATAAAACCTATGAAATGAACAACTCCAAAATTATGATTGCATATCAATCTAATAGATTCATAATGTATAACACCTCTATTCAATCCTCAATACTCTATCTACTATACTTCACATAGGCAATTCATCCAAAGCATTTTTTTGGATCTCTATAAGCTTCTTCACTCATCCTTAGCCACAAACCTATAACAACACTATAATCATAGCAAAGACATGAAAAAAATGTCATTGACATATTCCAATCTCTAAAATACCTCTTAGCTCATCCATTTAGTATGCACCTTCTCTTTGTTCATCTCATATAAGTCTCTATCTATTTCTCAACACATGTTCCTCAAGTCCACGCAAGTCTATTCAACAAGATTAGAAACCATCACATTTGGTTTCACCTTTTACAGAGTATTCATTATTATTATGATCATAACCTTCTTTATTAGCCACAACACATGACTTAAACCTTAATTAATCTAACATGGGTCACCTTTAAGCACAACCCTCTTTCAAATTGTCCTAACTCACCTTTTAGATCTTATGAAGACCCATTGATCTCTTTGACACTTCTTCAAGAAAAATAAGAACATAGGAACACTTTAAAATACATGGACCCATGACACATAATCCATAGGTCCTCTTTAACTAATAAAAACCATCACAACACCCTTCTACTAAATCTCAATTTACTCAAACAACATTATGTGCACACAACCACCATGAATGAACACAGAGTCACCTTTTAAGCCTTTTAAAATATTGAGTATGATTCATCAAACCTTCATAATCCACACATATGGTCCTTATGGAGTATACATAACTATCCAAATATTAGATCATATTGAGACATCAAAATAGCATCAAGAATAACTTAATTACCCCTCTTGGGTTACTTGCATAGCATGATCAAACACATAGTCAACTTTAAATCTTAAGAATTTTGACTATGTAAACATTGAGACCTTAGAATGAATTATGCTCTACAATATCAATTTCTACATAGATCAAAATTTATGGCTCAAAAACTAAGCACTAGTCTATCCTTTATTAAATTCAAATATTTAAATTCAAATGGTCAAAGTTAAACCTTAGTCACTTAGAACACATCTTGTGCTTTTTGCTCAGCTCACTCAACTCATACCGTCTATCCTCTTTAGAAGTAGCTCAAATTTTAAGTTATGTTTATCCACTATCTAAATGTTAAACTTCAAACATGTAGACCTCTTCTCATGATTTATGGAAATCTTTACCACATACACACTATCGATCTCTACTAAGTAGCCTAATATTTATCTTGCATCGTTCACTATTAGATCTTTCTCAAAACACCTAAGATTATGACACTTGACACCCTCACATGCCTTCTGATAAATTTAATGATAGTCCTTTATGCTTATTCCAATTGTTAGTATCATGTGCATTGTTGACTCTTTGACTTGTTCCACACTATTTATCTTCATTAATATGAACCACCAGTCACCATTGATCTTTTATCAGACTAGCAATCTTATAACACTTTTCACCTACGCATACAACCTTTGACATGTTGAATTCATACAGACCATTGATCTCAATATGTAATATTAATTTCTCACCATTTAATCTTCTATACCAATGACCTCAGTCTTTAATGTGATTAAGCTTGATAGTCTCCAACCCATCACAGTCTCTTAGATTAACTTTGAAGCTTTATAACTTGAGATAGACAACACTTCAAAACTCCAAATTCTTACGATAGCTTATTATAACTATATATAAAATATCCATGTAATATTTTTCTAATATTGACTTTATACATAATTTAAATAAATGCTTAAACTCAGTGGATCTTTCATATTTGCATGACATGCAGTGATGATCTGGCTTCTCTTAAGCTAAAAGATGATTTTTTCTCATTCTAAATGATAAAAAACATACTACATCTCCTATAATACATACACATATGCCTCATAACCTATTATTTATTCTTATATACTTGTACATATGCCACATCTCTTTAATCTCTCATCTAATCACTTTATCATTCATGCATTAGTACCACATGCTCTCTTTGACATCAATGACAACTTAAGACAATAATGACTATGCCCAAAAAATTGGTGATACATGGGTTATTTGATGTATTTGATACATGAATATATTTCATTAATAATTTATTAATTTTATCAATTTTTGGATTAGATACTACTATTGCATTCACTCAATAGTTTCAGGGGTGGATTAAAAGCTAGTCTGGATGTTGGCATCATCTTTTGGGGAGTAGAGTGGTTCTGATCAGTTGGGTGAGTTTCGATAGGTAACCTAGTATTATTATTTATGTTTTTCCTTGGGATATTTTTTTAATTCATTACGTAATGATATTTTATTATAACTTGTCATTTATCACTCCTTTTATCTTGTCATGTTTTATTGACCTTGTGCATTACTTGATGTTGTTTCCATCCGCTTGGCCTTCCCTTTTGATCTCTCCCATGTAAAACTCACCACCTAATAGTCATGGACTCACCCTCTCCTATCATGGACTCCCTAAGGATATACATAGACCTACCTCCCCATGACACCCCCCTTCCATGTTATTTATTCATAAGTGGCTTACTATTAGTATTGACATGGTTAATGGATCATGGTGACATTTAGACATTAAATAAGATTTAAAATAATTTATTTTATTATTTTAATTATTATTTATTGAATTTATTATTTTGTATATTTTAAGCATTTAATTGGCATTTTTAATTATATATATATATATATATATATATAATTTAATTATTAAGTAACTATGTTAATATTTTATTGGCTTATTATCCAAATTTGAAAATGGGGTTATTAATAACAATGCCTTTGGAATTGGGGAAAGAGAGGTCAAATGGAAGGGAGTCTATATATTTGGGGGAGATCTCTCTCACTCTCTCTCTCCATAATTAATGAGAGAGAGAGAAAGTGTATGTAAAATGGGTAGGGAGTAAGGAGGATGTCAAGTAGTGGTTGAGAGGGAAGAATGAATAGGAATAAGAAAATAGATATGGTATAGAAGAAGGATGCATATGGAGAAAGGAATATGAAAGGAGGCCTATAAGGAAAGGAGTAAGGATACATTTTGGAAGGAGTGGTAAGAAAACACATCAAGGAGAGGAAGAATAGAAAAGAAAATGTGGAGAAGGAGAAGGAACGCATGGAGGTAAGATGGTAGAAAAGAAGGCATAGGAAGAATAAGAAGAGATGGAATGCATAGAGGAGAGGAACAAAAGATTAGATGAGAAAAGGAACATAGGGATTTTTATAATATCATGTTTGCATCGCATAAACCATCATAACTCCATGTCCAACCAAATAAGCAAATTTTTACTATTAATTGGTACTATACATGGAAATTCATAATGACCATTGATTAGAGTCCTTATAATTATGATATTCCTCTTTTGCATATAATCTAAAAAATAAGATCAATTATATTAATTATTTTCCCCATTACTAATTTATGTGTTGCACTCTAACTAGAAATGCATTATTAATTGGTCCATGTTTTCTTTTAAAATATCTTATGATTATGCCATGGCCTCACTATATTAATCCTATGACTGGAATATATTGGGTTTTCTCACATACCAATTGTTCATACTCTTAACCTATCAAACATTATTAATTACAATTTGTGTTTTAATTCTATTATATAAATACCATGACATGGCATATCTAAGCCTCCTACTACATTTTATAGTTGAATATGAGTGTTTCATTGGTTTCCTTAATACTGTGGAACTAGCTAAGTGGCATGATTTTCTTTTACCCTTAAATGATAGATTCAAATCACATAACCCTTATGCCCTAAATGGGGTGATTTAGATCATCAGGTCCCTTTGAATAAATTATTAAATAATGTTTAATTTTATTAGGTGTTGTACTCTTTTTTCATAGGCTACACTCTTACAATTTCAACCATTAGGTAATTACTGGATCCATTTGGTTTTCCTATTATGTACATAAGGCAAAGTATTTTTTTATATTATAATCTTACAAAATTTAAGCAAATAGATTTGGGGTTTATGTCAATCTCATGGGCAAAACATTCGTTGGTCAATTTAACTTCAGATATAATTTAAAATTGACTTGGGGGTATATGGAATTGGTGGGTAGAATCCTGTTATGTATGCATGTTTTCCCAATATGAAAATTGACCTAGGTGAATTTACCCTTACGATAGATGTGGGATTATTATTATATATTTCTATTTAAATTAATATTGACTTGGGGTATCCTATATTTTTAAGGTAAATTTAATTAGTTGGTATTATTATTATTATTATTCCAATTTGGAATAACTGATTGGGGTTTTTTAACCAATTACATGGGTAGAATACTATTTTGAAATATTTATTTAATCTCCCAATGTATAAGATCAATTGTATTTTAAATTCACAATAAATTTGAGTTGATGGAGAAATCAGGTCTCTAAACTTATAATTTATGCTTGGGATTATTATGGAACTAACCACACAATGGTATTGAGTGGAATGATTTTACACAAAAGGGATGTAAGGTGAATAGTGACAAATTAATTATATATCATGATTAATGGAATCATAAGTCAAATTCCTATGCATTTGACTTATGATTCCATTAATCATGATATACAATTATATTTGATTATTTTTCCTCCTAACAAAATAATTATAGTGATTCTTTGCATATGTTGATTGGGTTAAAAATTTCTTGTGTGTGGTGGTGATTGGATTTTCCATGTGTTAATTGATTGGATAAACTTTGTCATTGCTAGATTATGAGTTTGTATTTCTTTTTATTATTGATCCATGAAAAGGGTATTAATCCCTATTAGAATAATCTTTTATAATTTGGGTTTCAAGATTTAATTTAACCATTTTAATAGACTATTGTCCCATGACTATTGTGTCCTAATTTTAATATTCAAAGATCTTATGAGTTTGTGAGACATCATGTTAATCTCCTGAATCCCCCTTATCGATCATTGGCCTAAAAATTCATTTATTGTTTGAATGGATATTGTATTAATTGTTCCCTTTTTGAAAAATTTTAGAATTATTGGAACTCAAAATGACTTCATGAACCGAGTGTTTCATGTTGACTATTTTAAAATTGGGTCAATTATGATTTATAACCAATTATTGTCTCAATTGATTGTTAGAAACCTTCATTATTACCTTGGGATTTTTGTATGGCTGAGTTTCCTATTTATCATGCTTGGTTGATTTTATTATTAGAACTTAATTGGGTGGCATATAATGATTGAGATAAACATTATGTTTTCTTTCCTTCGATTACGTGGAGTGTACCCTTATGTGTTTTTGTGCCCTTACATGAGTGTGAAATAAAATTTATAATCCTAAATTTGAGGCAATATGTGAAAGTTTACTTTCAAATTATGAATTTGATCATTTTTGTATACTTACATTTTTATCATGGATTGATAGTTGGTTTTCATTGCTAGATGTTATAGTAGCATACTACATTACTGATTATCATTACAATAATAAAATGTAATTGGTTTTGACATACTTGTAGTAATTACTCTTTGGGAGATTATTATAAAACTTTTATATAATCTCTTGACATAAACCATCCTGGTATTATTGGTGTAGAGATTGCTTAAAGGATTATTTCATATAATTTGGAGTTATACACACTAAAGTGGAGTGGAGAAAAATTTCCCCAATTTTTTTTTCTTATGTTCCAAATAAAATGTACTATTTAAAACCATTTGGGCATAGATCATTTAAAATCAATTGGAATATTTTGAATAATTTAGTCTTATACCCACTAAAATCAAGTGGAAAAACTTTTCTCCAAAAATATTTTTTATAAGTTCCAAATAAATTAGACAATTTCAAATCATTTTGGCACAAATAATTTTGAATAAATTGGACTATTTTGAAAAAAAAATGACTTACACACTTAAGTGGACTAAAGAATTTTTTTTCTAAGAATAATTTTTCTATGTTTCAAATAAAATGGATGATTTCAAACCATTTGGGGACATGTCATTTCAAATAATTTGGAATTATACCCACTAAAGTGAAGTGGAGAAAATTTTCTCCAAAAATATTTTTTTTATATTCCAAATACTCTTAACTATTTCAAACCATTTGGATACATATCATTTTGAAAAAAATGTACTATTCAAAATAAATGGGACTTATACCCAGTAAAATGACGTGGAAAAAATTAAGTGTTTGAGAACTAACAGTTATGGTGAATTTTTCTCTAATTATTTTGATAGATTCTTTAAATATTATGGTATATAGAGACAAAAGACAACCCCGTATTCACCTTAGTAGAATGGAGTTATAGAAAGAATGAACAAGACATTGATGGAAAAGGTTAGGAGTATGCTTAGTAGTGTTGTATTGAAAGAAAGGTTTTGGGTTGAAACTATAGCCACTACATTCTACTTAATCAATAGGTCTCCTACATCAAAAATTGTTGATAAAACACCTATGGAGATATGGGTTAGTTGTAAGCTTTCATCCAGAGATCTTAGAGTTTTTGGTTGCAAAGCATATGCACATGTGTCAAAGGAGAAAAAGACAACATTGGAAAACAAGTCTATGAAATGTATCTTCATCAGCAAATAGCTATGGTTTGAAAGGATATAAACTTTTAGATATGGTATAATACAAGGTAATATATTCTAGAAGTTATAATTTTAGAAAAACTAAGTCTTATTCTATTACACTATAGCCAAATAAAATATAAAAGAAAGATGTGATTTAATATCTTCCTACACTTGATAAATTTGAGTCAAGGCCATGATAGAGATAAGAAGTTTAGGAGAGCTCATCAATCTCTGATTCTCTTGAAGAGGAAGTAAATGAAGAAGACCCTCTACCTCAACTTGTTCGAAGGTCTACAATGCATAGATAACCACCAAAAATTTATTCTCTTGATGATTGGAGATGTATATTTTCTTTGAGCACTAATATTGATGAAATGAGATCTACAAAATAAGCTTTAGGTATGAACTATGTAGAGTCTTGGAATATTGATATGAAAGAAGAAATGACATCTTTGAATAAGAATGATACATGGGACCTTGTACCATTACTTGAAGGATGTAAACCTATTGGATACAAATAGGTGTTTAATAAAAATATTGGGTTAAATGGTAGTGTTGAAAATTACAAATCTTGGTTCGTTGCAAAAGATTACTCTCAGGTTGAGGGTGTTATCTACGGTGAGATATTTTTTCCTATTGATAAAATGACATCCTTTAGAATCTTACTTTGTATTGTAGCTAATTATAATTTAGAGATTGAGTAAATGGATACAAATACTATTTTCCTTTATGGTGATTTGGAGGAGGAGATTCATGACACAACTATAGCACTACATGGTGAAAGGTATAATAAAGTTGTTGTGCGAGTTAAATAAATCCTTGTATGGTCTCAAGTAGAATCCTAGGATGTGATACTAGAAATTTAATACATATCTATTAAATTTGGGGTTTGAGTGATCTAAAGCTAATCATTGTGTTTATTATAAAATCGATGGTGATCATTTCCTAGTTATTTCCTTATACATTAATGATATGTTATTTATTGGTAATAGGAATGTTTTGATTTTAGAAATTAAATCTCAACTCTCAGCCAAATTTGAGATGAAATATCTTGGTGATGTGAGACACATTATTGAGATGGAGATTAAAATATATAGTCATAATATAAATTTATGGATTGGCTAGAGTAAATATGTGGATTCAATTTTATAGAGGTTTAACATGCAGGATTGTAGACCATTATGTGTTAATTTTTTCATTGGAATGAAGTTATATATTTCACAATGTCCTACATTCCCATTAGAGATGGTAAACATGAGAAAAGTGATTTACTAGAGTTCATTTGGAGGTTTCATGTGTGGTATGGTTTATACTAGATCAAACGTTACCCATGCAATGGGAGTTCTTTCCCTTTATATGTTTAATATTGGTAGAGTTCATTGGGACATAGTTAAAAAGGTCTTCATATATTTATAGGGTACCTTAGAGTATTCCTTATGTTATTATAGTAATGTGATTGGATAAAATCATCTTATTGACATTCATGGGTATGTGGATTCATATTGGATAGGTGATGATGATAACAAACGTTACACCAGTTCTTATGTGTTTACATTGTTTGGTGGTGCAATAGATTGGATGACTAAGCGATAGGATATGGTCACTTTATCCACTATAGAGGTAGATTATATGGTAGCTACTCATGCATGTAAAGAATCCATTTGGATTAAGAGAGTGTGTTCAAATACTGGGTCAAAATAGGGTGCATTGATAGTTTATTATGATAGTTAGACTGATGTTTGCCTAATAAAGAACCCAACTTTTCATGCTAGGACTAAACATATTGATGTGCAATATCACCTTATGAGAGACATGGTCGAGATGGTAGGGGGAAGCTAATAAAGGTAGAGACTTTGATGAATGTTTCATATTCATTGACTCAACCACTAAAGGTTTACACGGCATATACAAGACTAAAAAATTGACACTATTCATAAATAGTGTTACCACTAATGGGTGGCATATTTTTTCCTTGCCCATGAAGCTTTATCCATTTGTAATTTTCTTTGTAAACTTATATAATTAAGAAGATATCTATCCTTGGTAATTAATCTTGAATTCAATTAGCTAAGCTTTGTAGAAGCTTATAAGTTAGAGATTTATGCAAAGACACTAAATCTCTATGGAACTAGTTCTTCTTTTGTGAGTGTATAACTAGTAATGCTCATGTGAAGACATTCTCTTCAAGTGTGTTTTGAAATTATTGATTTGAATAATACATTGAGATGCTTTAGTGTGTGATTTTTTTCTCATAAAAGGGTTTTCCCCACATAAATTACTTGTTATGGTATGTTGGTATTTTAAGTTGTATGTGTTTCTTTTAATTTTGTAACAAGTATCCATTAATTTGCATATTATCCTCTCTTGATTAGTGTAAATAATTGTTTTTGTGATCCTATATTCCTTCCAACCTAGTCCAAATGTAGGAATGTCTTTCTTATATTCACTTACAATATTTACACTCATTAACACTTACAATATTTTTCATATCTCTATTCACTAAAGTTATGTACTACTCCTATAAGGAATGAAGAATTACATCTCATCCTAAAATTTATATCCAATAAGACTAATCTCGTTATTGATCATCCTTACATTCCACAATAGTCATATTTACATAACAAAATGCCTCCACCTAATCAGTCTTTAATAAATAATAAATTATAACCCCATAGCATAATCAACTTGTTCCAACTTAGAATAGGGTGAGTGAAGACTTAAAAAAAATACTTCTTTAACAATTATTGCTCCCAACAATCAAGATGAATAACTTCACATGTTATTATGTCAAGACAAGGTTCACTACAAGGAAGATGTGCTTTCCAAATACCCATATGACCTTATATAATAGTTTCCTTAACAATAAACTACTTATGGTTTGATATGTTTCATGTTATGGTAGGCCATTTCATGTAACAGTAAATATTTTTTGTTTAATGATAGAGAATGCATATCCATTGAAGAATCACCCAGCTTTATCACCATTATTATAAGCTTAACATTAGTGCATACATTTAAGTATCAATGTTTAACTATGTAATTAGTTTCCATACTGAAACATTCTTAATTTAGTATAATAATTGGATTGATGATCAAAATAAATAATGCAAACATCCATAAATCAAACAAATCCACCACTCATGAAAAAAACTACTCCCAACTATAGTCGAAATCTTCATCAAATGAATATAACAATAGAAGTGTAGTTTTATACTGAGAGAGTGCAACCCAACTTCAAATATATGGCTATATATAATGCCTTTTCAGCTAATATACAATCCTTAGAGTAATATAACATTCTATAATAGTTTTAGATAATCCAAATCCATATTAAGGATCAATCATAGAGTAAAACATTTATGTATACAAATAGAGAGATATCTACTACAACAAAATAATACAATAAGATGGATTTAAGAGATAAATCATAATTAAAACTCTTTTTAGGGTATCCCCCATGACAAGATGCTCAAGAATTCATTTTATACACTCTGTAGTGATAAAGGGGGTTAGCTAATGTTGGAAATGTATATTATCATATTAATAAATAAATGACAATAGATTTACAAATCAACCAAGGTAAGTTTGAGTAGGTTAAAAATAAGTAGGCATAAAATTTGATCATAACTGGGATGTCTCTCTTGGTCATATTCATTAGATAAGAAACTGAATATTTTTTCTTCACTGCAAGACATAATTAAAATTATACTAAGAGATCAATGACCATCATGATAAATGGTACATAATATACCATACAACTAAAAACTCATTTTCATCATACTATTATCATAATAAATATGTTACATTATTATTAAACTACCTTTATGATATAATACAATCACCTTAACTCCTTCAACAAACCCAAACAAGGAGAAGATGAATTTACAACAATTACTATTAGTCATGCAATGTTTACCAAAATTCATCATGAGGTTATAAATAATGCAAGAATGTTTGATACAAAACATCTTTTATATTCAATTAGTTTTAGGGCTAACAACTTCTTAGCATAATGTAAAATTTTTTACTCTCATGAAATATAAAACTAAAAAACTAGAAATTGAATCAATAATAACACATAATTACTTATTCTCCAAAAATAGGGTATAAAATATAATATAAAACTATGTGTTAGCCCTTAATTATCTCAAAAATCAAGAGTGTACATAATTGTTATTGGGGTAATCAAACCCCGCTAAATAATACACAAAACCAAAAGTTATGAGATATGTACAAGAATACAAAAATGATAAGGATTTAAATAGTATACAAATAATGAATAATTTAACCATTGAAACTACCAATTTAGGATAGGATAAAGGAATTATAACATATTCCAAACACTAACATGGTATCAACTAATATTCACATACAAGGTATGCATATATGGGTTCATGCCCACGGCATGCATGAGAGATGAATCCAATGATTGGAGGATTATCTAAGGAATAAATACATGCTTGAGAAGAAAATAATAACCATATTTTCTTGCACATTACATCTTACTCATATTTTATGGTCAAAATTGACCACAATGCTTCTATGAAAGTGGCCTAATAAAAATAACATGTTTATGATTATAAGAAAAGAGGTGTCAGATCCTTGTGTGTGATGGAATGTTAAGGGGGTTCTATTTATTGAGATGCACTATGCCATTATCTTCACTAAAGGAATATGTGATTATTTAATCAATTTTTGAAGAAGTGGTAATCTGAAGTGGGAAAAGTAACAATGAAAAATGACAAAACGTGAAGCTCATAGATGTCAATGATTACATGGTTTTAAATTAACTACTATTAAATTATTAAATTATATTCATGTGTAATTTTTAAGGAAACCTAACAATCCTCATGACAAATATATAAATTGCCACGGTTTACCCTGTCTTTTAAAAATTGTAATGAATAGATTTAAAAGAAAAGGTAAATAACATATGATTCCCAAATGTAAAGTTTAAAGGCTCTCCTTCTTTGAATGATAAAAAATTATATCCTCAAGAGTTCTTAATTTTATCCTTTGGTGAAGATAACAACTATAATTACATATAAGAAGGAATTCATGATAAATATAGTAAATTAGTAGATGCATTTCTGACATTAAAACATAAAAGTAATCAAAAACTAATTAAACTTACTAACACACACTAAAATAATAAACATAATCAATATGATCTATATTTGAAACAAAAATGGATATAAAATCAAGATAACTAATGGTAATGATGCATCTTGTATAGATTTAAAAAATCCAAATCTATGCAGATTAGTATCCAAAATAAATAACAACTCTTTGATTATAGGGAAACATCCATTCACAATTTTAATGAATTATTACATAACTAATAAATGTAATTTATGATAATTTATAGGAAACCATGGATATATTAAAAAAAAAGTGTCTGGGAAATTAAAGCTTTAATAAAAAAATTAGTAAGCACAAGTAAGAAAAACAACAGACAATGGGTCTCTTAATGTTGGTGTGGATGGAAATAATAAAATATTCAAACTTCTAAATGTTATACCAATCATGGAGGATATCTAAAACATATTATATTAATGATGTATTATTAGACACTTTATTAGGTATAAATGGACCAACATCCATATGGATAGGATTGCCATCTTTCAAGGCTTACATAGTTGATTCTATTAGGAATTTACCATTTACCTTTAAGGTATTTCATATAAGGGCCTTGTAATAACTTGAAGGTATATCCTTTTAGATACCTTTAATATATCTCCTAAAAGACCCTTATAATACCTTCTTGGTATCGCGTAGGAGATAACTTAAAGGAGATAGCTTAGGTCCTCGTAATACCTTCATTTTATCTCTTTCAATATCTTTGTAATAACTTCAAGGTATCTCCTATAAGATACCAAGATAACTTGAATGTGATAACTTAGGTCCACTTAATACCTTCAATATATCTCCTTGAAAATCATTATAATAACTTCAAGGTATCTCTTAGAATATACCTTAAAGATATCTCCTCAATAGACATTGTAATACTTTCAAGATATCACCTAGGATATACCCCTTCAAGGTATCTCCTTCATGGTATCTCATAGTAGATAACTTTAAGGTCCTTGTAATACCTTCAAGGTATATCCTAGAATAAATAATGAAGGTAATACAAGGTCCTTTAGGGTATCACCAAGTATATACCTTGAAGGGCCTTATAATACCTTCAAGGGTACCTTCAAGGTATCTTCTAGGAGATACCTTTAGCAGATACTATGAAGGTACTACAAGTCCATTCAAGGTATATCCTATGAGATAACTTGAAGGGTATTGTAATACATTCAAGGGTGCCTTGAAGATACATCCTAGGAGATAACTTGAAGGTCCTTATAATACCTTTAAAGGTGCCTTGCAATTCATGATAGATATAGTAAATTTATAGATGCATTTTTGACATTAAACAAAAAGTAATAAAAAACCAATTAAAATTACTGACACCCACTAAAATCAACATAAGCTAAATGATTTATATTTGAAACTAAAATACATATAAAATTAGGATACCTAATGGTAATAATGCATCTCGAATAGATTTAAAAAAACCAAATCTATGTAGATTAGTATCCAAAATAAATTCTAACTTTTTGATCAAAAGGAAACATCCATTCCCAATTTTAGGGACTTATTACATAACTATTACATGTAATATATGAGAAGTTATACGAAACCAGGGATATGTCAAAAAATAAGTGTCTGAGATATTAAATCTTTATGTAAAAATTAGTAAGCACAAGAAAGAAAAATAAAAAATAAGGGGTCTCTTAACATTGGTGTGCATGGAAATAATAACATATTAAAACTCCCAAATGTTATTCCAATCATGGAGGATCTCCAAAACATAATAATTTAATGATGTCTTGTTAGACACTTCAGTAGGTAGAAATTGACTAGCATCCATATGGATAGGATTGCTATCTCTTAAGGCTTCCAGAGTTGATTATATTTTTAATTTACCATTTACTTTCAAGGTATTTCATCTAAGGTCCTTGTAATAACTTGAAGTTATCCATTGTAGATAACTTGAAGGCATCTTTTAGAATGCCCTTATAATACCTTCCAGGTATCTCATAGGAGAAAACTTGAAGGATATACCTTACGTCTACATAATGCCTTCAAGGTATCTCCTTAAATATATTTATAATAACTTTGAGGTATCTCTTAGAAGATACCAATATAACTTGAATGAGATACATTAGGTCCACATAATACCTTCAAGGTATTTCCTTGAATACATTTGTGATAACTTCAAGGTATATCCTATAAGATACCTTGAAGACATCTCCTCGAAAGCCCTTGTAATAATTTCAAGATATCACCTAGGATATACCCCTTCATGGTATCTCCTAGGAGATCTATTTAAGGTCTTTGTAATACCTTCAACGTATCTCCTAAAAGACACCATGAAGGTACTATAAGGTCCTTCAAGGCATCTCCTAGGAGATGCCTTAAAGGGCCTTGTAATACCTTCAACGGTACCTTGAAGGTACTATAAGTCCCTTGGCCTTGTAATACCTTTGAGGGTGCCTTGAAGGTATCTCTTAGGAGATACCTTGAATTACATTTTAATACCTTCAAGGGTGCCTTGAAGGTATCTTGTAGGAGATACCTTGAAGGTACTACAAGTTTCTTAAAGGTATCACCTAGGAGATACCTTTAAAATATCTTTTTAAGGTATCTATTAAGGTCCTTTAATCATTTCATAGGAGATACCTTGAAGGGACTTGAAGTACCTTCAAGTATCTCCTAAAGGTATCTCCTTGGATATACCTTTAAGGTACCCTTGAAGGTATTACAATGCCCTTCAAGGTATCTCCTACCATTATACTACCTTCAATGGTATCAAAAGGTTATTTTGAAGGTCCTTGGAGCATTGACATTAGGACTAACACATCTGATAGGTCTAGGACTATGTAATTAGTAAGCTTAACATCATGCCACATTTCTCTTCATGATGGAGCCATACTCTAACATTGTTTTACACTCCTAGAATTCAAAAATGTAACAAATTGTAGAATATAAAAAACCCTCATTTAAAAATTTGGTTTGTATACAATACAGGCTCATATAAGAATTTACAAGGCTTTATTATAACTATGTCTGCCATAAATTTCCCATATTGTTGTTTCATTAAGATGGTAAAACAATTATTCATTATTATAACCAGGCCTTTATTATAAATTTTGATTAAACTATGCATTATTCATTCAAAAAAATCTTTATTTTTCATATATTATAATATTTAAAAACTTCTAATAGTTAAGTTGCACATCTGTTAACCAAAAATATTTAAAAATAATTTAGCAATATTTTGATTGGTGGAAATTATTGGGATGTTATTAATGTAGAGATTGATGACATCATGAAGAGTAATTACCCATGATGGGTACAAGAATCTCTCAATATAATACTCTTAGGGTTATTATTAATTTCACAATTTAATATCTTTACAATTTGCATGCTATGATTATTGTTACAGTCATAGGTTTTATAGTAGTTGGAATTTAAACCCTTGCAATTTTTTCATTTCTCATCCCCTCCACCTCATCAACATTGGTCATTGCAAAACAACCCTTTCCTTTCTTTTGACTTGATTTGTGGCCTACCAGAGGTTAATTAGTATTAAAGAATTTATTTCATGTGTAACATTTATATTTGTTGGTTATTTTAGAAAGGCTTATAACCAAATCAATAGGTCTATTGGTTTAATCAGTCCTCTTCTTCTAGCCCAGATCCTTTTGTCTTGTTACCATATCCTCAAAACTCTCCTTAGATTCATGCTTCCCTATCATATAATGATAAACTAATTCATCTGTCATATGTCTCTTAGCATGTTTATTACCCTTACTAGTATTATTGGTATTGATAGCACTAGATAATATCATCACAAGGAAGTGAGCAGTGTATGTATCATCATCCAGCTCATTATCATTATCCACCTATGTTTATTCTTCTTCCTTATGTTGAGGATGAGTAAACCTAAATGGTCTTTTCCTACATATTTTTGTAGTGATAAACCAAGTAAAGTGGTTGCAGGAGAATGGTTGATAAGATGTTTTCATTGAATTTATGCTCTCTATCACTCTCATTATTTGAAGCTATCATGTCTTCATCCTGAACCAAATTAGTTTGCTCTTAGAATTATGGATAGAGGAGTTAATGTCATTGAACCTTTTGAATCAAATGGAAAGTGGGGCATGGGTCCTCATAATGGTAATATTGGATCAAATTTGTAAGAACCCCTCTAGTCAAGTATTGGGAAAATATACAAGATATTTTTTTACATAAAACTTTCCTTGGAAAGATATTCCTAATTTTCATCCTTTAATATGTTATAAAAGAGCATTTGAAAATAGCTAAAGTCCGCCTGAACCATATCTAGCACTTTTTTTCTTAAAATATATAAATCAATATGCAACTTGTTAAGAGTGCCATAATATCATATGATCATTGCTTATCCAATTAAACATTTAAGATAAAATTTTGAAGCCTATAAATTACATGAAATTATGAAAGGAGAGAATGACCACTAGGAATCATTCGCAATAAGCTTAAAAAATTGAAATTGTCAATGTGATCAAGCAATAACTTGCAATGGTTATCACATTTACACTAATATGTGTTCAAAAAAACCTAAGATGATAGATTAATAATAATCCTATTGCCAAGATTAATCTTAATAGATTAAATTCACATATTCATTCTTTTTCCTAGAACCCATCTCCAAAGAAAATAGAAAATTAGTCATTGAACTAGGGAAAACATGATGATAGAAATGTTTGAAAACCATAATTTCTAATTAATAAATGTCATTCTAATTTTCTATAGGACACAAATACACCATTTACATTAGTACTTACCCAACGTGTGCCTTATTCAAGAATCTCAAAAAAAGTTATATTTTCTTGTTATTATTATCATCTGGTCTAATGATCTTTCAATACTTCCTTAGCAAGTCCATTATCAAGATAGGAGGAAGACATAATAATAATTAAATTCCATGCATCATATTTAAGAGATACCCAACTAAAAACTAACATTAGATAGCTAGTACCAACTATTACTTATCACAAAATAGCAACAATAAGTTAAGGATTCCAAATACCTCAAAGATATGTGAAGAATATGGTTGAGGATGTCCACAAACATACATGGAATTTAACAGCCAACCTTGCTTGCTAAATGGAATTTTCATTATAGTTGGATATTTTAATTGCCTTTTAATTTTGATCTAACCAAATTTGTAGTGTCAAAAATTTCCAATGTCTTATGAAAATTTGTCAAATAACATGAATCCTTGAGGGTCTTAGTGGATTGGTGCCCTTTTTATGCATCATTTTTCTATGACAGTCTTCTTGGTATAGTTGGTATATGAACACCACAATTAGATTTCAATAAATAAACAAAGATCAATCACTACTGTAATATTCAATTTGAATAATAATAAGAAGATCCTATCAATATCCATTTACTATTCAACCAAACTAG
>JARHVA010005701.1:925000-995000 GCA_037957365.1 Torreya grandis
ATGGTCTTAATAGTAGGTGGGGACCTAGCATTAGAGGTAATGGTGCTGGACAAAGTAAGCTTATTATTACCTAGTTGGTAAAAACATCTGGTATCCTAGGCTACATGTACATCAAAGGATCCTTTAGTTATTATGATCATGTTAGGCAGTCCTTTTGATATATCATTTTCAAAATATGATGACAAAATTATAGGCATTCTCTTAGTGGGTTATCCAAGACAATCAGGAGGAGCAATAATTGTAGATGTAATTTTTGGGCAATACAATCTAGGTAATACTTGTATATGATTTTATTATTTGGAAAATATAATATTAAAAAATAGAACCATTTTCTCATTTTTCCTAGGAAAAATTCTAAGTGAAAGAATATACCCTTTCTGTTGTGAAAAAGTTTCCTTAGACCACCTTAAGCTTTAACAAAATTGATAGGCAGGGTTGTCACATTCCCACTATCATAAAAATATTTAATTTCATAATATATATTCATATGGAACTTCTTTGATTATAAAGTGGGAATTGATATACCCATTTTAGATAGTTATCCTTAGCTACCACCCTTCAAACTCATGTTTCTCTTTCTAGGGTTAAAAATCTTATTTATAAGAAGGGTCTCAAACCCATTTTGCATAGCAAATAACATATAAAGGTGACTAAGATATAGGTTTTAAATCTAATTTGTATGAGGTATGGATTACCAAATAATTCCTTTTATATCTTTGGATGAATTTAAAATAAGTACAAATTCTTTTAAAAGTAGCAAAACTAGGTAGGGTGATCCTCGTGAATATTCATTACAGAACTAGTTTTACTGAATGCCTTTTCTACAAGTTTTATCAAGACATGAGCTTAATTATATAAATATGCAAGGTTGAAACTGATGCACATGCTCTTGTTTCTTTTTATTAAGAGGGATATTTCCTATGACTTGGTATCCCAAAGAGTTTGTTAAAGTTCTTATGACTGACATGAACATGAGGTTAGAGGATATCCTAGTATAAATTATAGATTCTATAAGAGAAAAATTGTATATATGTTTGGTGATGGTCTTAGTTACACAAACTTCAAATAGACTTTAATTCATTCACCCAATCTAGTTTCTCTTCCCATGGGTGGTAAACATGTATGTTTCCATGAAAAATCTAATTTTTCTTATGAGGTTGTCTGAGTAATCCATAATAAATGTCAAAACTTGCTCATAGAGGTTCATGTTGATGTGAAAAATATTGGTCCTAGAGATGGAAACCATGTATTAAAAACCATATGTGAAGAATATGGCTAAGGATATCAACAAAAATGCATGGAATTTAACATCCAACCCTACTTGCTAAATGGAATTTTCATTACAACTAGATCTTTTAATTGCCTTTCAATTTAGGTCCAAGAAAATTTGTAGTGTCAAAATTTTCCAATGTCTTATGAATTTTTTTTAAATGGCATGAAACCTCAAGGTTCATAGGGGATTGGTGCCCTTTTTATGCTTTAGTTTTTTATGATAGTCTTCTTGGTATAGTTGGTATATGAACACCACAACCATATTTCAATAAATAAATAAATAAATAAAGATCAATCATTGATGTAATATTCAATTTGAATAATAATTACAAGATCTTATCAATCTCCATTCACTACTACACCAAAATATAATATATTTTTAGTGAGATCATCAACCAGATATTTTAATTCTAACACCAGAGTATCCACTCAACTATTGAATAAAAAATTTCACATGGGTGGACCAATTCACTATGAGTACTAAAGTATTATCTAATTTAGTTGAGTACTATTAATATCAAAATTCTGGATTGAAAACAAAATAATCTCTGAAATTCCTTCACACTTAGTTCTATATTTATTATAGCTTATGTTTCATGACATCCTTTCCAATATAAAGTTAAGAGTATGTTAAACTTTAATGTAATATACCTACATATGTAGACTAACATTATCTTTATCTTCTATACTACAAGGTTGTCACTCTATGAAGATCTAATTATGATCTTAATAATAATTATAACTTAAGCATGCTTATAGGCTCTAGATAATACTAGTACACAACTATAAATAACATAATTTAATCCCAAAACCTATACAAGATATAGGTTTACTACCATATGATAACTAGAGAGAGTTACAATATGATAATTAATTCCTTCCCTTAAAAGTAAGAAATTTTTGCTCATGATTACATCTCTGATTGAAATGATCAAAAAATACATCCCTTATAAGCACAATATGAATATTGCATGAAATGCAAAAAATATTATTTGAAATACAATTTACCACACTTTCAACACTTTATTATCAAACTATTTGAGAGTGGTACAACAAGTTCTAGTAAATATAGTTTATTTCAATTTCTATAGACTCATAGATCCAACATAGATAAGGCCAGTGGCCATACACTCATGGGCCACCATATAGGTTTTAATTTAAAAATAGAACAAACACTAAATAGGCAAGCCAAACCATAATAATAGATAAATACAAATGGAAACAACAACTTTGACTATATTATCATGAACTCTATCTTATTTTATTATTAGTGAGCACAACACTATCCATATATTATCAGTGAGCATAACACTATCCACATATTAATTGTGAACACAACACTATCCGCTGGGCAACAAAAATAACAAAATAATCATTTTCACAAAAGTAAAGGCCAACTATAACATAGACCCTACATTGAAAAGGGTACAATAATTTTATCAAGCTAAAGCTAACTATGTGGATTTTCTCTTGAGTTAATATTCTAAAAATTAAATCCAATTCAAATAAAGCAAGCTCAAAAGGAGAAAATTAATGCAAGCTATCTTTATACCTCATAGAATAAATTTAGGCAATCTCATAATTCTTATTGTTTTACTATTTTTCACCATAGTTAAATCATTTATGAATCTATACTATAAACCTCCAAAATAGTCATGGTAGTGTATACTCACATATCTCTTGCAAAATAACATCACCAATGCACTTAACAAGTATTTGATGGTCTAAAATAGCAGGTAGTATATCAAAATATCTCTTAGTCTTAATTGTTTCATTACTTAATCAATTGGATCTCTCTTATTCAAGACAAACATCCAAGATAATAAAAATAGTTAACATGCATAAATCAGTTGATTGATTCTTTCAAATAAACACATTGCAAATCATATAAAATCTTATTCACTAACATTAATTTTTCTTGGCAATAAGCCCACATGATAATAAAAAACACATTTTAATTTTCACTCAAATGATTAAGTGTATGAAGAATAGGGTAACAGTGAGATTTTCAAATAAATGATCCATTCATACGTAAGAATTGTTCTTTCATTTCTACAAATAGTCTTTAATTGATAACAATCAAATTTCATATGCAAAAAGGTAGCTAATAGATCAAGATTTGTCTACCATTATAAGATGTTCATAAATTATTTGTTTTGGTTCTTATTTTTTGAATAGTTTGGGGATCTACCAAAAATATCGTACTCAGAATAAAATAATCCAACATCATTACCAATAGCAAACATGGGGTTTTAACCAAGGGTAGAGGTTTAAATAATCAATCAAAAAGAAACATAAATAACAATTTTTTTATCAAAAAATTTTGCACATTGTATAAATTTTGAAGGTATTATGTTGTAGTAAAATATAAGCACTAAAATTAAGATAAATTATTCATTTATTAATGAAATTTTATGACTCAAAATGTTTTGGAAGATTTATTCCAAGTTGCATCAAACCCAGAAATATTTGGTCCAATTAGATACCACCTGAGAGCAGAAAACACATTTTCATTTGGTTTATTAGCTTGCATTCTGGGTTTATACATATCTTTAAAATACACACACACACACACACACACACACACACACACACACACACACACACACACACACACACACACACACACACAATGTTAAACATATATAAATATATATTTAGATATTTATGAAAACATATGCATGACGTATGGGCCTATATGGCAATGACAACTTAAGAAAATAAACAATGAAACCTTATAAATTCCCTACAATCAGCCAAAGTGAAAATTTTCATATTTTGTGAAATAAAATATTAAATGTATGTTAGGAAACATATTTCCCTCTTTAATTTTTAATTGTTTGATGTACGAAACTTTAATTTTTTTTCGTGGAGGTATAACGACAAACATGAAGAGATAATTAAAATTAGCAAGAAACTTTTGCTGAGGGTTTGGTGGCATCATTGTGTCATATCATTAGAGAATTAACTACAAAAGGAATAGAGTTATGGTGGTGATGGAGAATGAAGGGAATAATAGAGTTTAGGGTTCAATTTTGTAAAGGCTGCCACTATGGAGGATGAGCAGAGGAGACATTGGGGAGTATGTAGGATTTGTAAGACAAATTTTTTGAAGTTGTGAGCAAAAAAGGCATGGAGGTTGAGGGGGAATTAATATAAAAAGAATAAGAAGATGAAATAAGGATGTTACTACTAGTTTGACATGATGGGGAGATCCAAGAATATAAACCTTGAATCTATTTTTACCAGGCATGTGACATTCTTTCCTTGTTTATAATATGCTTAATAAATCTTATTTTGATTCTATCAAGCCTCCTATGGAGGATCCTATTGGGGCTTACATCCATGTAGGTATGTTTTTCCATGCCCACATGGATTTATGTCACAACCATGTTTAGGAGGTGTATGAGTAGGTGATTGGTATGTTAATAATATTTTATTTTAGTTTAGCTTTTCTAAAATGTTAATTACTTACATCATTTTAATTAGCATGTATGATATATTAATTATATTATACCCAAATGAGTATTTGGTTCCAAATTACCTAAATGATTACTTGGGATAATTTTAATAAATTTTTGGTTGAAATAATTCTATAAATTCCTTTAAAATTTTGCATATTGGTGCATTTCAATTTCAACATAAAAACTAGGTATATTATTCTTTCATGTTTTAGAAGTAGTAAGTTTTCCCAACCAATTTAACCGAATGATTACTTGGTGTAATTTTAATAAATTCTTAGTTTAAATAATTCTATAAATTCCTATAAAATTCCACATATTGGTGCATTTGAGTTTCAACATAAAAAGTGGGTTTTCTCTTCTTTCATGCTATAAAAGTAGTAAGTTTTCCCAAATTAAAATACCTTGTATTTGTCTCCCATTCTAATTATAGTAGTGTATATGAAATGAGGACACCTTTTCTTTTATGTAATATGGGTATTTTCATGCACATCATCTGGTGAAATGATTCTACATTTAATGTTAAGTAGAATCTATAATTAGCTACCTTATTTTATATGATGATTTTATGCATGGCCTCTTTATATGCAAAAATAAATCCTTGATGGAAAAATTTCTTGTTTTAGTGAATTTTGTACATGCTACATACTAATTTTGATTCCTAACTAACATGGTTATATAAGTATAGTATATTTGTACAAGTTGGAAATTTTGAATGGGTTAAGTGTAATTTATTATATGAAATTTCACAATGTTGATTATCTATTTTTAGTAGTAATATTTTCTTAGCTGGAAGTTATCATTCTAATTTAAGGCATTCTTATCAGTAATAATAGAAGATTTAAATGTTAAAATTATACATGTTAGAGGTTTTGAGAATGAATTAAATCTTGCTTGTTTACTCTATCCACATAACTCTTGCTTATTTTAGTTTGGATGTTGACCTACTCTATTATTGTCTAAACATTTAGTTAATGGAGATTGGTTTGTACTAGTATGTGTATATATGATGTTAATGTCCTCAGAGTGAGTCCTTAAATCATGTTGAGATAGTAAAGTATGTGTTGCTAATGGTTGGAAATGGTACTCTTATCCTTGGAATATTCATGAACCTTTTTTGTGGAAATAGTATTGTGGGTTCATACGTTGATCATCCTTCTTTCATAAGTAATGCATAGTAGTTAGTTGAATACTTGTAGTTATGATATTTAACCTAGATGGTCACATTTACATGAGGGAAATGATGTATTGGTTGGAATTGTTAAGCTAGATTATGTGATGTGAATTGGAAATTTATTGGTGACATTACATCCATTCTTATGTTGTTATTTAATTGGTTGATTCTTGATTATGAGATCTAATTGGGTTACATTTTGTTTCCTACTTGCTTAGAAGTTTTATATAAGAATAGATTAATACTTTTTATATTTTAAATATTAGTATAATAGTGTGTATAAATTTTGTCCATGAATGGTCAATATGGAATTAAGTTCTTTTCTTGTCCTCCTCTCACTAGGCTTACATCTTTAAAGTAGAATTTATCCTCCATAATGTATAGGGAAGAATAACACCCATGTTGGCAATTAGTAATTTATAATATCTCATGCCATGTTTATTGTCTTCAACCTATTGGACCATATGTGTTGGGATGGTACTCATGAAGTGATAGTGCATGGGTACATTAACCCTTAAGTTATGAATTGTGGCATCATAGTTTTATGGGTAGAATACTAAATTTGTACTCAATTATGATAACATGAGGTTTTATTTGCATGAGTTACGATGGGTCACCTTGGTGATAGATTGATGTAACTACCCGTAGACCATTGAGTGTTGTATACTTGGCTAAGCCTAAGCTTGGATTATTGGTACCTTGGTCCCCCTCCTTAGACTTGTTGTATCGGTTATGCTATCTATTTGTTACCTGGATTAATTATTACCATTATGGGGTGTTATTATCCTATTTAAGGATACCCATGGGCTTGAGTGAATCTTATTTCCTAGTGAGTCACCAACTCATAACCATATAGGGTTATCAAATGCTTATACCAAGTTAAGGATCACTAGCTAGTTTGATAGGAAAATTGATTTCCCTCTATAGTTTGAAGGTTATTAGTGCGGTTCCACACACTAATACCCCTTAAATGGTGTTTCATACATTAGTCAATCCTTTTCTTGATGGAATCCTATAGTCATGGTCATCCTAGCATGAGTATCTCATTGACCAAATCCACTAATGGATTATCTAATCACCTAGTGTAAGATCATGTTGATGCATCTTGCATGGTAGAGTGTGTGGTGGGTTCTACTTGTGGTTCTGATGTTTACTCTATTAAAAATTCCAAAAAAACATTTTTGGGGTTGTTTCACTCATGACTGTAGTTTTTCTTCCTTTGTGTCTCTTTAGCAGGTAATTCATATTGATGGAGATTCATCTTTAAAGTAGGTCAATAAAAAACAAAGTATAACAGTTAGTGGAATTGCTATGACTAAAATGCAAGCAATGACACCAATAATTGCTTATGGTTAGACTACTTCATGTGTGAATTTTCCTTCCAATACACTTACTACAAGTGTTGGGTACATTCCAGCTAAATCCTAATATGTAAGCATAACCTTTGCCATAAATAAGTCAAGAAAGATGCATCAAAAAGTACAAACATAATTAAAATCCTAGTACTAGGTAATGCTAAAATGGCATCACCAATAATAAGATGTTGATAGAAACAACTATGTACCCTCACCTGTAATGAATCTTCAAATTCCTCATCCATATACTTCACAACTAGGGTATCTAATTAGTATTGTACATAATAAAGGATTTGATATAATCCCATCTATTAAATTGGTCATGTAATAAGAAGGTAATGTATTTCAACAACCCCAAAAACCCTCATGGATCAAATCATAATTTATAAGGGCCCAACAATTAATGCATTTAGTTGTTCCCAATATAACCTGGGTGATATAAATATGGTAATGTATGGGTGGATAAGAGGTAACATATGGCATATTGAGGCCCATAAAAAAATTTACACTTAAATTTTTGTTTTTTATGAGTGTACGATGGTGTCAAAGTACACCGTAATCATTAAGAGACATGTGGTGTGATGTCAGGCTTATTAGTCACATAATTGTAGACCTATCAGATGTGTCATTCTAGATGTCACATCTCTAAGCCCTGTTAAAAAACCCTTGAGATACCCTTCAACATACTACAGTGCCCTTCAAGGTATCTCCAAGGAGGTACCTTGAAGGGCCTTTGGAGATACCTTACTAAAATGGGATACCTTTAGGAGATACCTTACTATGAGTCCCTTCAAGGTATCTCTTAGGAGATACCTTCAAGGGCCTTATAGTATGTTCAAAGTATCTCCTAGGAAATACCTTTAAGGTAATACAAGGCCCTTCAAGGTAAATTAGGACATAAATTGACCTAAAACATGCCTTGAAGGTATTTTAAGTCCCTTCAAGGTATATCTTAGGAGACACCTTGAGATACCTTTAAGGGGCATGTAATAACCTTCAAGGGTACACTTGAAGGTATTAGAAGACCCTTAAAGGTATCTCCTAGGAGATACCTTCAAGAGATTTGTAGTAAATTCTAAGTATCTCCTAAGAAATACATTGAAGGTACTACAAGACCCTTCAAGGTATCACCTAAAATGTGCCTCTACCCTTGAAGGTATTACAAGAACCTTGAACGTATCTCTTAGGAGATTATTTTAAGGGCCTTGTATTACATTTAGGGTATCTCCTAGGAAATACATTGAAGGTAATACAAATCCCTTCAAGGTATCTTAGGACATAAATTGACCCAAAACATGCCTTGAAGGTATTATAATTCCCTTCAAGGTATCTCCTAAGACACACTTTAAAATATCTTGAAGGGACTTGTAAAACCTTCAAGGGTACCTTTGAAGTAATTACATGGCCCTTCAAGGTATGTATTAGTAGATACCTTCAAGGGCCTTGTAGTACCTTCAAAGTATCTCTTAAGAAATACATTGAAGGTACTACATGGTGTTTCAAGGTAACACCTAAAATGTGCACCCCTAAAGGTATTACAAGACCCTTGAAGGTATCTCTTAGGAGATACCTTCAAGGGCCTTATTATACCTTTAAAGTATCTCCTAAGAAATAAATTGAAGTTACTACAAGGCTATTTAAGATATCACTTAAAATGTGCCTCTAATGGTATCTCTTAAGACATACATTGACCCACAAATTTATACCCATACAACAGTGAATAATAATACCTTCATGTTATCTCTCAGGAGATATATTTTCCCTAAAATTATATGTTTGAAAAACCACCCTCTTAAATCAAATTCAAATGGTTTAAAATCCAACATATTATATCTAATTTTTATAAAAATAAAGAGAAATATCAAATTAACATGGAAGCTATACCATAAAGGTATCGTTAAATATATATTTCAGACCTAAAAGGCATCTCCATAAAATATCTCTCAATATTTCACTAGAGATATATCTCTCATAGTAACTCTTATGAAATAAGGCAACCTTCAAAACCATCACCATAAACATTTAAATAATAATACCTCAATATATCTCCAATAAATCTCTTGCATCTTAATCATATTCTTTTCAAAACCCTTTCTCTTACATAAATTTGACATGATTTCAAAATTTACATTTTAAATCCAAATTATAAGATGGGAGAACTCTACAAAATATCTTCCAAGGGATACATTAAAAAGTATTACCTACGAAAACCTTATCAAGGTACGACCCAAATCACTCAGAAGAAACCTCTTAAAGTGACATTAAATTCAAATTAGAGATACTTGCCAAGGTAATTTTTAAAATATACTTTGACCATTAAATTAATCACTGTAAAAAATTAAATAGTTCTACATTCAAGGTAGATCTGAGATATTAATAGTTGCATTTAAATTATATGATTTCCAAACCCACCCCTTATATCAATTTTACATGACTTCAAATGCAACATATTGTAATCAAATTTAATAAAATAAGTTACCTCTCTAAGTAACTATAAATATATACTTTATCCCTTAGATCCAACACCATTAACACATTAGTAGTATTAATTTCAAGGTATATAATAGATGATATCTCTTGCATCATAATCATATGTTTCAAAAATATAGACCTTATACCATATCGACATAATTTAAAATCTACTATATAGTATCCAAATTTTTTAAGATTTAAGATATCTCTCATATGCCTTACACTCAAATTCTATATCATTAAGTAAATAATAATTAATACCTTTAAGGAACTTCCTAAGCGATACATCTGGCATAAAAATTATATGTTTTATAAACATGCCTCTTAAATAAAATTGGAATGATTTCAAACCTAACACATACTACACAATTTTTATAAAATGTCATCTCAAGGTATCTCTTGAGAGATACCTTGACATCCAAATCCACAATCATCAATTAGTAAATAGGAATATTTTAGGGTATCTCCTTGACAATACATATTACACTTAAATTAATTACTTTTAAAACCAACATCTTATATCAAAAATAGATAAATTAAATTAATATTTAAACATTTATCATTACATTACATCTCTAAGGTTTCTTTAGTGTCATATTGATAGCATATAAAATGATATGATTTCAAAGCCAATAACTTCTATCAAGATTTTATTAAATAAAATACCTCTCTTAAGGTATCGACCTAGAGATATTAGAAGTATTACCTATTATAAACTTGTCAAGGTTTCTCTCTAGAGACAACTTGGATAAAAAAAATTATTGTTATCAATAAGTAAACATTGTGTTTGCCTTGAATTTATATGTTATTTAGACCTATGAAACTTATGTTATCATGGCCAATATTTTTTGATTTTTGACATTATTTCTACATTTTCTTGCAAAATTTAGTATGTCATGCCATTCAAGATAAATTTAATGTTAAGTGTAGAGTTAAACTTCAATTAATTATATCCTATTACAAAACTTAAACACTGTTGTTACAATTTAATATGCAAATTCTCAAGGAACGAATTTAATGCCAAACTAATCATGCAAGGAAATTCAAATTACATTAAACCAATTTTGAAGTAGTGGTTTAGAAATAATAGAACCTTTTTGGCACATTTAATGCCACAAGAGTCCCATTATTAAGCTTCATATTATACACTCTCATTAAAACCTTCCTATCTAGTCTTTATTGTTATAACTAAATTATCTAAAAGCCCTACTAATCCTAATGCTAGGAGTAAAGGTCATTGTCACACATTTTTTAACTACATTGATGGATTTACAATTAATATTGAATTTAAGCAAATCCCTTAAATAAGGATTCACTTAGATCTGTCACTATTGAAGTTGAGATTAGTGAAACCAAATTGATTATGATAATTCATGTTATCAAATTTAGTGATGTGAGAAAATGTAAGAAATAACAAAGTCAAAGAGTGACAAATTTGGGTCCAATTAGAGGCCAAAAACACTAAAAATTAATAAGGTCTTAGTTAATATATTCAAGAAGGGAAGGTTTTACCTATATCAAGACTATACCTTGGAGACTAAATAAACCCATCAAGGGGAAAATTCAAGAGAGTAGACATAATGACTACAAGGGTTAGGGTCATGAAGCTTTATTAGTTAGAAAAATGTGTCAATAACACTTAATTTGGACCAATATTTAATAAATACACTGACATATTAAAATCATACAATTTGATGACTAATAAATAAATGGAGATCATTTTTAGTTGTCTAAATATCCCTAATTATCTTCTTTTATATTTATGACTACTTAATTAAGCTAGACTATCATGTTGATAATTGGCGTAATCAATTTTATATTTAGTAGCTTCAAATAGGTTATTACCTTTGTCATTTAAATTGCACTTTCACATTTTATTCATCATTATACTCTAAATTATTTATTAACTACATTATGAAAGCTTTGATCGTGTCAGACTCATGGGATGGTGACACTTGGCATAATCACATTGAGTCACTTTCCAGGGAGATTTCATACAATGAATTTTAGTGAGCAGTCTTTGGGTGAATAGGATGATGACATTTGGCATGATCACAGTTGCATGCATGGCCAATGATTTTGTACATTATGTTTAATCTATCAGTCCTCAAGTCATGATGGAAACACTTACTGTAATATCAATGATTCACTCACTTGGGGAACTTAATATATATTTTGTGTGTCAAAAGGTTATAGGTTTATGAGACAACTATCCTTTAATTTTAAAAAATTAAGTCTTAAGCTTACTTAATTTTTTTCTTGTGGTTCTGGCTGAGTGGGCATATTTCACATGGCATACCCTGATGAGTTGGCAAGTGCTAGGGGAAAAATGGAAAAAATTCAAAGTGTTATACCTCTTGTATAAAATAAAAGGAAAATCAAACAACACATGGAAACATATCATTACTACAAGGCCCTAAGATATCACCCAATAGTGCCTTCAAGGAGATACCTTGAAGGGTATTATATTACCTTGAAGGGAACCTTAAATATATCTCCTAGGATATATATTTCAAAAATTCATAAGGGTATCCTTAAAGGTATTAAAAGGCACTTCAAGGTATCACCTAGGATCTAAGAATATAAGTATCTAGTCATTTTCCATGATTTTGTTCAAAACCCCCATGACTCAATATCATTTTGTATACTATTAAAATACATGGTTCAATTTCAATTAATTAGATATTTTTATCTACTATGTTATTCCTCTCTAATCCATGTTTGAAAGGTATCTCCTAGGAGACACTTTCAAATTAAGATAAAACAAGGATTTAAGTTTGTGGTATATGATATTAGAAGCTATTATTTTTTTAGATTGGCATAAACAATGTCATTAAAAAAATATGTTATATATTACCTTTTTAACTTTTTTTAAGTTTTAAATATGCATGCTTATGTTATGGTATTAATAGAACTTTATCTCCTACATATAGGTATATATTGGACTGATTTTATAAATAACCTGAATAACAAATGTTGTCATGTTTTTATAAATGTCCAGAATTAAAAATCATAAATTAATGGATTTCCAATGTGGAGACTATGTTTCACTCATAAATAATGGTAAGGTTGTTGGTGAAGGAAGATACACAAAGTTCCAGGTCTAAATACTTACTCTATGGAATCCATAAATATCACTTCCACATGCCACAATGAGGAAATACCTATTGAATGTTTACGTGTTAATGTGAAAAAAGATTTTGATTTGACTCTACCACTTCCATTTTTTGGATCTTTTGTGGATAATTTAGAGGATGTAGTTGATAGTTTTTTTACATCAAGCACAAGAATGATGCAACACGGCATAACCAAGTTTTATATGGAGGATGAGATGGAAGAAGGATAAAATAATTTTAGTTTAGTTCTGCATATACTACCTTTACAACCAGAAAAACCTAGATTCGATTCAATGGTTCAATATATCAATGATCATACCATACTACATAGCTTAAAAAATAATTTTATTGGGAAAATGGTACATTTTTTTCACAAATATACAACTCTTATAACTGATTAAAAATTTGCTTTTGGTTATGTTGAATTTGCACAACCAAGAGAGATTTTTGGTTGGATTCTTGTCCCATTGTTATTAAATTAATTGGGAATATACATAAGGCACTTTATAAAAAATTGTGAGACTTGAAGTACAGAGATAAATGAAACATATATTATTACATGACCTTCCAACAAGATTGTGGACATTTGATTGTAGAGCAATCAATTTACTATACATGACACCAAAGGAGAAAGAAATTGGAAATATATGGGAAATAGTGGATAATAAAGCAATTCCTTTAATGAAATTCCTAGAGCAAAGACATCCAAAAAAATTAACTTATGCCTATAGCTATACACACTGAAAAATAATTCAACCAAACACTTCACTCACCCAGGTGGAGTTTGATGTAAGAATAAATAGTGATATTATAAAAGTGTATGTAGATAAATATTATATAAAAAAATGTTTTCAATCAAGATTATCTTTTTAGATACTAAAATCTGCAAGGATAAATTTGCTTGATTCCACAATAATAGATAGGAGGTAACATGTCTTGGATACCCTTCCTACTGATTTGTTCAAGAAAATAAAAAACAAAACTACCTTTAATTTTTAGGGTACTAAGATCTATTTCTAAGATTAGCTTAAAATATATGGTATGAAGAGAATTAGCTTATTTGACATTGAAATTTTTTTAAAAAGGGGGAACAAAATGCATTACATGTAGAGAGGTTTTGACAAAAGCCACAAAAAAAGACAATGATAGCTAAAGATTTTTTGGACTAGTTGGTGGATGATTTTGAAAAGGTTTATCCAAGGTTTACTACTATGTAGATATAGATGATTCATGATAAAATGTTCAACATATTTCACACAAAGAATTTATGAGGACCCACATAAATTTACAACTAGCAGATATGGAATATGAGCCAATATCCCATTCAAAATTAAATAACATGTGGAGAACTAATTTTCATGGTGTGACCATTTCCAAGTCTGATGACCTTGTTAGGTACAAAACATGTATCTTGTTGACTCAACAAAAATTCTTAGGGTCCCTCTCTAGAGATCAAGAAGATCAAATCGATTAATAATTCATGATGCACTCAAATTAGATACTTTGTATAAGATAAATGTATTACACACATAAAAAAATGTCAGAGTAATACTCTGAATAATGCCTCAGTGGCAATCATGACAAGGTGAAACATTAAAATACATATGTGTCAAGAATAGTGACAAAACGTAAAGTGGTTATTGACATAATAATAGAGTTGTCAATGAAAATGATTATAACACACGGTCATGTGTAAATGGATATGGTCATTTTTTTTAACTGTATGGTATTGGATGGTCTAACTTTATTATCTTCAAAATATCCATTATATGATGCATTTTTTCTAACAAATGCTACCTAGAATACAAAAAATATAGAGAAGAATCAAAATTAATTAGTTCATTCAAGAAACTAACTTCCAATCTATACCTTCAACTAGATGACTATTATGGGGAAAATAGAAATAGGTACTTCCATCCATAATTATATTTTGAAAATGTTGAAACTTATATGGAACTAATGTTACATTTAAAAATTTATAAAATCATGTTTTTTGTACATCTATGTGTTATATTATTTATCTCTCCTTGTCTACAAAGGTGTTACCCTTGATGTTGAGGTTGAATTTATCTCTGTATGACATACCATGAGAACATTGATGACACATTTGGAAACCTTTCTAAATGTATAAAGAGGAAAGATGTATGGATTGTGGTATAGATGATGGACACTTATAAGACATTTGAAAATACAAGAAACTTCATGCCACATTTGATTTAAGATATAATTACTTTCAAAGAGTATGTTAATAGTTACCAATTGAAGGGAAGCAATGAAATAGTAGGCTTGGCTTGACAAAAGGTCAATACTTTCTTCTACATATGGATCAAGGTCAGCCCATTATGCATTGTAAAAACTCTATAAGATATAGAAATTACCCCCCTCGTGCCACCCCCCCCCCCCCCCCCCCCCCCCCCCCAAGTTACATTATGGGGAACAAAAGAAAATGGTGAGCCAAATGTTCTAGAAGGTAATTCAATAAAAATATATTTCAAAGACATGAAAAATAGAGACATGCCTTAAGATTCCATTATTGCAAAATACTTAGATAGAAGTAGAAAAAAGAGTGAAAATGAAATTAAATAGAACTTGAATAAGTATGTACATCAATTTAATGAATTTGGTTTGATTGGAAATATTATGTAGAGGGATCTAGAATATTATTTCAAAAACATCCATGACATAATAAAAGCAAACATGTTGCCTTCTAAAGTACATATGAGAGTTTTGGCCTAGAACTCATCACGACATACCATTTCATAGATATTTAAACAAAATGGTTCATGATAGGATCCTTGATTTTGGAGTGACATCTATAAATACATATGTTGATCCAAGAACCAAAATAACAAGCATTTGATCCATCTCAAGATGTACAAATCAGAGATATTTTATTTGTCAAACTAGATGATTCTACAAGATTAGACTATACAATATGGGTTGCTAGAGATAAAAGTAATATTGAGAAACTAAAAAGAAATGGGAATATTAATGAAGGGTCAATGTAGCTTGGTTCATCCTAGTTCATGTAAGGAAAAAATGTAAAAGAAGCAAACATTTATTCAAGCTGCTTTGACAAGAAATGGAAGCTAAACCCAACTAGCATATCTTTACCATCCATACTAATAGATATTATCATCTATGCTTGAAAACCAAATAAAAATTAGTCATACACTTGTTCTCATTGATTTTTTAAAAAGCATTGTAATAGATTATTTAAATGCATCGTTCAACTAGACACTAACAAAAATAATGATAAAAGGATTGGGAAATTTGAAATGGTGTTTTATTAATTTTGTAATGGGAAATATGAATGTTTTTTTCCAATATTTAGTGTAATTTTTAAAAAACTTATAATGTTTTATTGTTTTTTTATTTATATTTATTTCTATTGGCACTTCGCATTTTGGGTCTTAGAAAATCTACTTCGGCATTTTAGTTTTATATTTTTTACTAAGACAATTCATTATTTCAGTAATTTTGCATCTATTTAATAGTGTTTAACTATTGGAATGTCTAATTCACATTTTTATATCCTTTAGAGTGGTTTTTATCAAATGGTATTCATAAATTTCACATCTAAGAATTTACACTTCAACTTTTTTGTTTTAGTAATTTTGGAATGGGAAATATGAATGTTTTTTTTCCAATGTTTACTGTAATTTTAAAACAATGTATAATGTTTTATTGTTTTATTTATTTATATTTATTTCTATTGGCATTTCACATTTTGGGTCTTGGAAAATCCACTTCAGCATTTTAGTTTTATATTTTTTACTAAGACAATTCATTATTTCAGTAATTGTGCATCTATTTAATAGTATTTGACTATTGGAATGTCTAATTCACATTTTTACATCCTTTAGAATGGTTTTTAGCAAATGGTATTCATAAATTTCACATCTAATAATTTACACTTAAAATTTTGTGTTTTTCAAAATACACATTAGCATTCTTATGTATGCAAAAAGGATTTTAGGGTTTATGCCTCACACTGTCTCATTTTTAAATCAATATTTATTCTTCAGCATTTGCATATGGATAAATTTTATTCAGCATTTTAGTTTTTCAAATTATACTTCATATAATCACCCAAGATTGATTCACTTGGCACAATCTTGGAGACTCAGTTGTGTGGAAGGATGATCAGTCCAAAAAAGGGTCCAAAATAATGCGAGCACTTGAGATTGAAACACACAACAATTTTAGTAATTTGACTATGTGGGAGATTATATTAATAATATAATAATAGAGAACTCATGATTGACACGTGATAGGTACAAAAATATGAGGCAAAATTTGATGGTCATGAGGATACCACTCAGATTAGATTATAAAGATAGTTCATGATCCAATCAGTCGATGATATCTGGCATCCCAATCATTTGAAGTGTTTTAAATCACATATTGATTGAGTGCACAATTGATGTATGAATTACTTTTCCTTAAGAAATAAACCTCGAAGTCTTATTATATATAAATACATGGTCTATGAAATAGTTTGAACAACTACATGATTTGGACTTATTACAAATATATAATATAGATGTGATTTATTTGTAATAATTCCAAGTAATTCTTGATGAAATTCAATTTATTTATGATAGATTTCAACTACTAATTATTTATGATCATTTTAAAAAATTTGGAATTATCACAAATACATTAGATAGATGTGATTTATTTTTAGTAATTCCAAATTAATCTTGATACAGTCTAATTTAATCTTGACATAGTCTAATTTATTTCTGATAGTTTTCAAAAAGTTAGACTATTGTTAAGTCCAAATTATATGAAATAGTTCTTTATAGGTAAATGGATTGATAACTATTGAGAGCTATCTAGAGTATGATGTTGATATAAATAATGTAGAATTAATATTAATTTGATGATGTGATATTATTAATTTAATATAGACTACATGGCAAAAATAACTTAGAGTATCCCATAGATTATATCATTACATTGTGGGTTTCTTGATTAGTCATATGATCTTGTTAGTTGAATAATATTGTTGATGGATAGTATGACTAAAGTTACTCAAGCAAATACAAATGTTACCTTGATATATAAACCTATATACATGTTTAATAAAGTAAATTGGCATAACTATTATCATTGGTGTATTCCCATAGATCATTTATTTGGTGTGTAGGCATACTTAGGTATGCTCGCTTCGATTAATATCAAGTTATAATCTCAGCGAAATATTATCTATTATAGAAATCTCTAATATATTATTTTATTTCATGTACATTGGAATTAACCCTTATTTTAACATTAGAAAATTTGATTAAACCATAGTTTGTCTTCAACTTTCATATAGAACATAGAGACTTGTGTGAGATCTAATTTGTATATACTTATATGAACAAGTATAGATGAGTTGGAATAGCTATTAGGGATGCCCATCATGGGAGTATGATCATTTTAATGTTAGGAAAAACTATTATTCATGGTTTAAGAATGTAATCTTGAACTACTTTTAATTTTAATTAGTAATGTTATGATATTCATCTTCCTTTTATAGAAGTTACACACCTATATATGGCTGAATATTACATATGTGTATCGCTATGATGAGTTAAATATGGATATTTCTTTATCCCCTTGAGGGATATAATTTTATCAGTGAGTAAGCATGGTTGGTGAATTGAATTTTTGTATGTGTAAATTAACCATGTGTAAACCTTGATATTTATATGCTTCTACAAACTAGTTCATTTGGATCCGTTGCATGCTTGGATAAGATATATTTGTTTATAGGAAAATCATGTTACTCTTTCATGATGAAAATACTTATTATGATGTCAGAGGAACTGATTTAATTCATTAATGAATTCCTTAATAAAGAGAGAGGTTAATTTTGTGAGAGTTAGTCATAAATAATGAACTTCAGATTATATGAATAAGTTGGAAATGCTAATGTGATCGTGAAATTTCAAATGGTTGGACATGCGTTATTTATATAAATTTAATGATCGATAAAATACATATTATGTTATGAGTTTCTTATTTTAATTCAGGTAAACTAGGTTGTATTATTTTTATCTTTTAAATTTTGTACTGCATTGACTAATTGTCAATGTGGAATTGTTTAATATCAATTCAATGATTGGCCACAACTAGATATTTCTAATTAGATGATGAATAATACATGATTGTACCTTCATCAATATATTTAGTTCATGGTAAACATGTTTATAAATTGTCTAAAACATCTTTATGTAAATTATTTATTATTTTATTATTAGAGAGACATAGCATAAAAGTTGATGTATCCATTTGACGTTGGTTACTATTTTATTTAGTATAATATTGGTTTCCCTAATTGTTAATTAGGATAACCTTATTTGGTTCCCATATATTTCAACTTATTATGACCTAATGATGTCTTAGAAGGTTAATATTAAACTTAATGGTTGCATGTGTGCAAGTATGATGAGAATCTCTTGATTCAGTAACAAAGGTTTGGGTCCATTATGAAAATTCACTCTGATATGGAAATTCAAAATTATTTTTGGGGTTATTTTTAAAAAATGGTACAACCTTTTCACAACCATTGTAGGGAACCTTGAGATATAGAGATAAATAATAAGTTGATATAGTTTGAAATGGGATTAATAAAATAAAAATGTTGAGGATTATATTTCTCTTATAATTGGTAATAAACAATTACATTATTTCTCTCATAATGAAATCTTATTTTATGGGGAAAGTCTTGGCTAGTATAAATAATTTTTTAAAACTACATACCCAATCGATAAATCATATTTTTAATAATGAATGGATGGGTTTATAAATGAATAAAATGAAATAATATACCCTTTTTTTTCATATGTACTAAAAACTTTCAGTCATCTAGATGAATGCATAAAGATAATCTTTTCATTCTTATGGGGAAACATGATACAAACATTGATCAATCATTGCATAGAAACTGTGAGGGGAAAATATAAAAATTTAAGATGATATAGTTTCACATGGGAGTCCTATAATCATCCCCCATATGAATCTATTAAAATAATGGTGAGGAATAAATGGTGACATATCTTATCTAGCAATAAAAACATGCTTAGGGTGAAAACATTGCTGAGTATAACATAGAAATTTTATATTATGTTCCCAAATTATGAATCATCTTTGTGATCATGTCCATATTTTTGAATAAATTTTATAATTATTATCTTTATCCATATTTTAATTTATTACATTTCAATATTTTATTTGGTTGGGTTCATCCATTAAGATAATATTTATATTTTTAATAGGGAAAATGGTATGAATTTTGTGCAACCATTGCATGGAAACCATGCGTAGTGAAAAAATAAAACATTTATAAATTTATATGGAGGAATAATATTAGAAACCAATATATTATTATATTTAATATTATATGATGAATAAAAAATTACACATTTTATCTCATAGCAAACCAAATCTTTTGGGAGAAAACATTGGTCAGTATAACACAACTTTTGGAACACACACCTAATCTTCGATCCCTCTTTTCAGTCACATATATATGGGCATATACATGCCATTTTTGAATTAAAATATCATTAATAATTATATGTAATTTAAAATTATTGGAATAAAAATTTATCCCTTATGAGAGTTTTCTCAGTCTTAAGGGAAAAAATGCTACGAACTTTTCATATTTATTTCAAGAAAACTATCAAGGGTAGAGATGAATTATAGGCTTCTAAAATCACATGGATGAGTATTATAATAATACAATGGATTATTATCTTATAATAATAAATACAAAACCATGGCACATTTTATCTCACATAAAAAACATGGTTTAGGTAGAAAATGTTGGTTAGTATAATGCACAACTTTTGGAATGTGCACCCAATTGAAAAACCATATTCATGGTCACACACACACACACACACACACACACACACACACACACACACACACACACACACACACACACACACACACACACACACACACACACACACACACAAAGTGATATATATATATAATCAAGAATGGAATTTTTATATCTTATTTATATCCATACAATCAAAAATATTAAGTGCTAGATACATACCTTAATATAATATTATTGATCTTAAGGTGAAAATGTTACAAACATTAAGCGCATATTGCAGGAAAATAGTTTGGGGTGGAGTCCAAATATAAAATGTTATAGTTTCATGTGTATTTCAGAAAGAATTCCATATATTTTTATATTATAATATAAAATGTAAAAATATTATGTCACATTTCATCTCATATCCAAATATTTATTAAGGGTAGAAAATGTGGTTAGTGTAGACACTAAAATATAATCATTAAATTCTTGACAATGTTTAATCTTGATATCCTTATCATTATTGACATATTTTACATTTCATTAATTTTAATTATCTATTATATCCTTACCTACTCTACTAATTGTATTAAAAATTCTAAAAACATCATTCATAAATCCATATTATGCTTATAGAGTCAAATTATAATAGTCTCTATCCTTATGGGATAATAATGCATTAGGTCAGACATGGCCATAACTCAACCTTATCCACTAGTTCATCCTTGTCCAATATACTCTAATATTTAATTATAAAATTTTAGATATTCAATATTGGTCCTATAATGATTTTATAAAATTCATTTAACAAAAATATTTCAAATATGGCTCTATATAAGCACATCAAAACATCTCATAGAAATTTGTAAATTAAATGTTATAGGTCAAAGGAATTGATTTTTTAAAGTGTGTAAACATTTTTCAGAGGATTTTAAACATTCATGTTTATGTACAACCATTTATGAAATGAATTAGGAAAAATAACCTCTTCTTAGATTACTACAAACCTATGAATGAGTACACAATTTATTCAAATTTGGTTAAGTCAATATAATGTAGCTTAAAAAGGGAAATATAAAACTTGGAAAATGTGTGTAGGGTAAAATTAGATGTAATCCAATATTCAAAGTCAACAGAAATACCTTTGGAATATTAAAATATCATTTTGACCCTTTTTAGGTCTATAAAACCACCCAAACTCTGTATTAGATTTTCTACTTTCAAAGTGAGTTTTTAGGAGTTATAACCATCAAAGATTCATGAAATTTGGTGAAAATTTTTAGTTAAACATTAAAAATGATAATATAGTGTTTTTACATTGTGTAATTATTGATAAATATATATGGGGGAGGACTATGTGGTAGACAGGGTAGAAGGAAACCTAAATACCTAATTTGAGAGTAGAAAGAGCCAAAAAAAAGTTATCAAATAGTTGAAAAAAAGACTAGAACTTTGTTAACATATGGGATACTTTAGAGGGTATAGATAAATGAGTTTTATTTTATGATTTGAGTCAGTATAGGATTGTACCAAGGAAATTATCATAGAAAAGGGTAAAAAAGAGATTATGACAGAGTAAGAGGTAGTGTGTGATATAAGGATTGTGTTGAGAAGTTATGTATGGTTACTAATAAGTTAGAGATAACTCAAAAGAATTGAATTAAGTTTTATATATCCCTATTAAATATTAAGAAACTAGAGACAAGATTTGATCCAAGTTGTTATAAAGCATAAAGACAAGTAAGGGGGATAATCTCAAAGTAAGAGATATTGAATGCATTGAGAAAGGATAATACAATGAAGAGTTTAGTGAGACCATATGAATCATGGTTAATAATAAATGAAATGAATAAAATGAATATGTGAATTTAAATTGTATACAAGTTCCAAAGATAGAGGTCAAACAAGAAAATATAAAGTGAAATCTAGGTGGATATTGGTAGAGAGCTTAGACAAGAAGAGTATGTAATAAGGCTATACATCATGAGTAATGGTGAGGGGAAATGAGGGAGTTATTAGGGATGATGAGGGAGGGATTATAAATGATGAGGAATGGTGAAGGTTAATAAGGGAGTGGTTAGGGATGATGAGGGATAAGGATGGAGTGATTAGGGATGATGAGGAACAGTAAGAGACAATGAGGGAGTGATATGGAAGATGAGGGTGTGATTAAATATGATGAGGTATTGTGAGGTTCAATGAGGGAGTAGGTAGTGATGAGGGATGATGATGAGGGATGAGGAGTGAGTGATTAGGGATGATGAGGCATAGTGAGGGTCAATGAGGGTCTAATCAAGGATAATGAAGGGTTAATTAGAAATGACTAGGGATAGTGAGGGTATAAAAGGGAGTTATTAAGGATAGTGAATAATTATGAGAGAGTGATGTGATGAGGCATGAGTAGGAAGTGATCAAGGATTAGGGAGGGATGATAAATAAGTGAAATTGACACAAAGTGGTTATTTGATGTGTGTAGGTCATCAATGTGACCCATGTTACCCAAATCACACTAATTTACATCAATTTAAAAGTGAGTGGTGTGAATTTTTTTGACAAACCTAAGGTTCTTAAAAATGCTAGGAATCAATCTATAAGGCATAAAAATGTAAAAAATGACTATATGTTTATCAAAAATGGATATAAATTGAAAAATTTAGGTCCTAAAATCCTTTGGTTTAATAATTAATCCTTGAAAATGCCTAAGTACTGATCTAATTAGATTTTAAAAAACTATTTTTCACATCATAAGGTGTACAGTTGTGACACCAACTCTATCAAATGTTGAGTGAACCTAATTTTTTATATTTACTAAAATAAATTTAAAGTATAAGAAAATAAATGTATAAATATAAATTTAAACTTATAATTATCATTTAGATCAGTAAATATAAGCTTCTGGCCAAAGATACCTTCAAGTGAAACTCCCACATGCTTCTGGAGATGGTTTTGGTCTTACTTCATAACAATGTGTATGAGTTATATAACGTGTATACATTGTATAACACATTATATAACATGCATGCATTACATAAATTATATTTGTTATTTGAATTTGAATTTAAAATACAATGTTTAGGCTTAGAAATGACTTGGATTTCTAGGACAAGGGCTTTAACTATGCATCTATAGTTGAGACTGAGAATTTTGAGAAAAACCAACAAATTTGAACTTTAATCACCAAATACGCTATGAATTTCAACATCAAAATTTGAAAAATTATTACTATCATGATAAGCACATTTTCCTATTTCTAAATATATGTTTTTTTATAATTTTTAGGTTGTTTTAAGGGTTTAAACTATATTTATTACTAATAATGCCTTTTTTTAGGCCACTACATGCCACACCTATACATGACTAATAATGTTTATCTAATTTTTTTCATTGATTTAAGTTCAAAACAAATTATATGGTAAGAAACTAGGCCTAATTCTACACACATTAAAAAAAATGTATTTTCATTTTTTTTGAGGTAGTTAGTGTGGGCTGCACGATCGACTATCCATTTTTTTGTTAGTTTTTAGGATCTACTTAATTGTAAAATTAGTAATAGGAAAATTCATCATAAAAATATTAAAAAAAAATCATAACATACTATAAGATCTTATCTAAATATTCACCAAAGGGTTTCAAACAATATTTAAAGATGCTAAAAAATGGTGGGCCACATGACCATCTATCTACTATGTTTTATTTTAAAAAATAGGAGGTTATCTTTAAATTTGACATATTTTACTATTTAAACTTTACTATTGTTCAAAAAAAAAAATTGGAAAATAGGCTCAAAATGCCACAATTCATATTTTTATACCATCTTCAAATTTTGAGTGCAACCATCTCAAATTATCTACAAAAGTTCAAATTTCTAAGATTTCAAAAAAATCATGTCCACAAGTAGGCCATGCAATAAAAAGTCCATGTTCCTCTTACACCATTGGTTCTTGATCTGGCTAATCAAATGTCATTCATTGACATTTTCACCTATAAATTAAGACCATTTGATTCAATAGCTCTATGGACTCTCTCCAAGTCAGTATTTATTGGTCTAATACCCTTCTACCACATGGTGGCTCCTAATTCAACTCAACTCCTTTGACAAGTCATCTCTCTTGTGCCATTAATTTGTTAAACTATTTGGATCCAAATGACTATCTATCATGGATTAAAATTGATGTATATGCACTTGTCATTTATTATCCACATGACTGTCAATGACATCTACATGACCTTCAATCTTTGAAACCCAATGGATAATTACCTAGATTTATTTTGACATCCACATGACTGTCAATGACATCTATGTGACCATCAATGACATCCATGTGACAGTCACATTTGAACACTGAATAGTTAATTGTTGATCTTAATTTTGATGTCTATACAATTGTCAATGATGTCCACATGACTATAATGTTTTGAATACCAAATTGTTAATTGTTGAGCTTAATTTTAACATCTGAATGACCATCAATGGCATCTGCATGACCATCATAGTACGTGTTATAATTTAAAGGATTGCATATTGAGATATAAAAATTATGAAGGCACCAAATTTATAGGAGGTATACATGGCATCCAAAATATTGATTCTATGTGATCCTTCAACCATGAGACACTTTTTAGGAAAACTTATAAAATACATAAATAAACTGAGTAGTCCATTTCTACATGACATCCAAAGGATCTTTGATTATTCAACCTCGATCATGTACTATCAGATTAATTTTCTCCATGTTAATGCACACCATTAGATTGCAATCTGCAAGATCACATATGATTGGCTCAAATTTAAGATAATAAAAAATTAAGTTATAGTTTTGGACATAAACCACTTAGTATATAAGGACTTAGCCTAAATATTTGGGACATTAATAAATATGATATAACTTTAGGGTTTTGTGCTTTGTTTTCAACAAAAGGACTCAACATCATTTAGAACATGTTAATAAATAAAAATGACCAAGCATTATTGGATATAAAAGGGACTGAATATGTATTTTTATACTAAGGTTCAACCATGTCAATAAACATGACCAAACCTTAGTATAAAAATTAGACTAAGTCCATGGTGCATTTCAAATGTTCCCGCTTAAATTTTCTTCTACCAAAATTGATTTTAGATAAGAGCGTCTAAGCTAGTGCAATTGGGACAAAAGACCTTAAACTACTCAGATATGAATTCAACTCATCTTTTTATAGATCAAAGGCTAGTAAAGATCAAAATAATCAAGACATTTGACCTCTGATGAACACTTGAAAATAAGAAGTGGGTTAACAAATCAAGCATTAATGCTTAACAAGAGATCAATTTCTTTAGGGCAATTTTGGGCACTAACACTGGCTATTGTCTAGGGATGTACACCTCCTACAAGTGTGCAAAGAACCCTAAAATATAAGACCAAATGCTAATCAGTTAGGTTACAAAGTCAACACTTAGTCAATTTCATCAATATAGACTCATGAAGGTTCAACAAAATAAGGTAGACTAATAAAATCAGATTAGGAAGATCTACAAATCAACACACAAAAATATCTATACAAACAAGGCCCAAAGCAAAGGGGTAATAAAAATAACAAAACTACAAGACTATACACTATATAATATTATACATAGTTATAGACTCAATCAGGAAGTGTTTTAGATGCCTTCCATTTATTGGTAGCTCTACTATTTCATCATCTATGTCTCTTAATAAAAAAGTGTGTTCCCCAATCTAGGAGTCAACAAAATAAGGACATCTCCACAAGGCATAATATTTTCCATGCTTGACTTTCTCCTCATGCTTATTATCCCAATGTATAAGTATATCACTGACATGGAAGGTTCTCAGAGTGACCTTCCTATCAAATGTCTTTTTTAGATTTTCCTTGAACTTAAGGTGTCTCTCATGAGATTATCCTCAAATTTCATAAAGTTTAACAATCTAGTTCATCCTTATCCATAGTGGTTGATTTCCTCATCATCTTCTAGTTGTTTCATGTGTTGATAGGTTGGCAAGTGTAAATTCATAGGAAAAGTTGCTTGAGATCCATAGATAAATTCAAAATGGATTTTACCTATAGCTCTCTTATATATTATCTTGTTAGCCCACAAAGCAAACTTTAGTTATTCACCCCACTTCTTATTATTTTCTTCCAATGTTTGTCTAATTATTTTAAGCAAGTTCTTGTTACTGGATTCTACTTGCCCATTTCCATGAGGGTTTTAATTGGAATCATATGTCAATTCAATCTCGTGCACTTTGTGAAATGACACTAAAGGTTTAGCTTTGAAACTCATGGCATTATCAATAATATATTTGATATGCACACCAGATTTATAAATAATTTGGTTTAGCAAAAAATCCATAACCACTTGGTCTGTAGCTTTCTTCATTGGGACCACCTCAACCCATTTTATGAAGTAGTCATAACTAGTATCCATATATGTCTAGCACTTGATGAATATACAATTTCTCCAGTGAAATCCATTTCCCATTGTTTAAATGGGCCTTCAATCATCACAAGATACAAGGGAAGAGATCCAAAAGATTTCATCCTCCTAGTAAAGAGCTAACACTTCTCACACTTTATAAATTTATGAGCAACATCTTTAAATAGTGATGGCTACTAACAACCAGCTATCAAAATTTTATGACCTATAACCTTAGATGCAAAATGTCCACCACATACACCAGTATGGAAGCCTTCAATCAAGTCAGTATTTTATTCTTCTATCATGAATCTTAGGATAACCCCATCTAGATTATTACATGGAAGTTCATTTTTAGTAAAAAGGCATTTTTAGGAAATAAGCTTAAGAGTCCTCATTTAATTCTTGTGCATGTTAGGGGAAAATTAAAATTTTATAAGTAATAGACAATATTTTTATACCATGGACACATGTTAAATTGACTTAGAGAATTATCAAAATTAAAAATAGATGAATTTACCTCAACAACTTGCAAATTAGTCTCACCCATGAGCTAAGCTAGAACTATCCCTCACACTAATTTGGTGGTCTAAATATCCATGTCATACTCTTGTAACTTATTAACCCACCTGCATCTCTTACTAGATGTTTCAATCTAAGTCAAGATGTCCTTCAACATGGTATGTAAGGCGTAAGCAATAATATTTAAACTCATAACATAAGGTCTGAATGCTTTAACATACTCCAAGAGAGTTTAGGTATATTTTTACATGATGGTGTAACTTAGTTCAACACCTTACACAGTTTTTTTAGAGAGAGATATAGGCTTCTCATGACTATCTTCATTTTTTTGAAAAAGGACAAAAATAATGATATTGTATGATGCAAGATAGAATATCTGAAATGGCTTATTATAATTAAGGTTGGATAAAATAGGAGAAAAATTTAAATATCCCTTCATGTCATTGAATCTTTGTATTACCTTCTCCTCCCACATGATGTTTGGTCCTTCTTCACCAGGGAATTAATAGGAAGAGTAATCTATGCAAAGTTAGACACAAACCTCCTTACAAAATTAATTTGTCTAAAGAAGGTTTGGATTCCTTAATTAAAGTATGGGATATACACTTTATCAATGGCTTCCACCCTCTTGGGGTTGATCATGAAACCATATTTGGACACTATATGTCATAAAAATTTGGCCTTTTTTACTCTAAATTTGCATTTATTTGGATTATTCAAAATGCTAAACTCCTTGCATTTGATCAACATTTTCCCTAGATGCTCTAAATGTTCTTCTCTACTCTTGGAGTACATAATAATATTATCCCGATACATAAATATAATATTGTTAATCATCCTTGTAAAATTAATTTCCATAACTAACTAAAACATTGCACTAGAATTCTTTAACCTAAAAGGCATTCTCATATATACATACATTCCCCAAGGTATTATGGATGCGGTCTTTAGTCTCTCAGATTCCTTCACCATGACATGGTTATATCCCAAAATATATCTAAAGTGGAAAACATCACTGATCTTGTAACACATTACCATTGTCCAAATTGGGTAGGGGATAGTTATTATTCAAAAAAACTTTATTTAAATTTTTAAAATCCACACACAAGTGGATGTCACCATTTTTCTTTCTCACAAGGACTAAATTTACAACCCATGATGAATACCTAATGTGATAAATAATACTACCATCCCTTATCTTCTTTAACTCATCCTACATCTTACTAACCAAGGTGGGGTGCATAGTTATCTATTTCTTCTTAAAATGCTTTATATTAGGTTATAATGGGATGACATGTTAGAACAAGTCTTCCCTATATGATTTCAACTCAAAATAAGACCACTCTAAAAAATCCTAGTACTTTATTAGAAGCTACATGTAATCTTGTTTCTAAGCTCACTTAGGTGAGTACCGAACCAAACCTTCCTTGGATTATCATGAGAACCCAAATCTCATTATGTCATGTCTTTTGAAATAAGTGAGTCTTGAGTATTGATTATATCTACTCCATCAAAAGATGATTCTAAACATACCAATCCTTTAGTGAGCATGTTTATCTTGAACTGGATAATGTCCTTCCCAAATAGGGTTTATTTTCTATCACAAACATATATCATAGATTTCAAGTCTATGAGTTGATCATGGAACTTAGCTTCATAGTTTAGAAACATCTTAATTTTTTCATCATCATCAAACATCTACCAATGATGAACATTTTCTAGGGTTGAAACCCTGACAAGCACCTCCACTTAATACTAATAATGAGGGCTCATATTTTCAATGTCAAATGAAGAACCTAACCCTAAAATTATATCAACTTCTTGGTTGCAACTTATGTCATGATAACAAAGATTGAATGCATAAAAAAATTTGATCAAATCCCAAAAATAATTTAGATATTATTTCAACCTTTTATTTTTAGTGGCATAAGTATTACGGAATCTCTTTATCACTAGCTTAGAATCACCATTGACAATCAATTTTTTAAAGTTTCAATGTATAGGGACAATAATATAGGTCCTCATCCTCACACTCAAAAAAAAAAATTGGATCTATTGAACATCAGTGCTTACTTAGTGGAAAAAACTCCTTGCATTTGATGGCTACCCATATTGTACCTTAGATCTCCTTCAAGCTATTAAGCCTTTACAAAGGACTTGCTCTAATACCAATTATTGGAGGTACAATCACTAAGGAGGCAAATCAATGATGGTAGATATTTAACTTTAATACAAATTATTTTAGACTGTTAATCAATTGTCACATATCAACTTGATCAAGGAACATTAACAAGATATCTCACTCATTCAATGCATACAAAAGATCAAACACACAACACATATTACCTATGGGAAACCCTTACGGGGAATAAAACCCAATCTAAATCCTAAAAACACATAGACTACTTGTCATATAATATGATTAAAAATAAGAGACCCTTTTATTTAAGTACCCATTTCATTAGGAGAACCCACCACTAAGTATGAACAAGCACCCATTTGCTCTAGATGTTGCGCACCTTTACAACACCTATGAAATCAATAAATCAAAAATTATGATTGGCTATCAATCTGATAGAGTCATAATGTATAACACCTCTCTTTAATCCTCAACACTCTATAAACCATACTTCACACACACACACACACACACACACACACACACACACACACACACACACACACACACACACACACAATTTAATTGCTAATTAATTATGTTAAATTTTATTGCCTTATTAGCCAAAATTTTAAAAGGGGGTCACTAATAAAAATGACTTTAGAATTATGGAGGGAGAGGTCAAATGGAGTGGATTTGATGGATTTGGGTGAGATCCTTCTCTCTCCATAATGAATGTGAGAGGGGGAAAGAGTATAGAAAGGGTGTAGGGAGTAAGGAGGATGTCAAGTAGTGGTTGAGAGGGAAGAATGCGTAAGAATAAGAAAACATATATGGTAGAGAATAAGGATGTGTAGGGAGCAAGGAATAGGAAAGGAGGCCTATAAGGAAAGAAGGAAGGATGCATTTGGGAAGGAGGAACTCTAGGAGAATGCATCAAGGAGACGAGGAATGGAAAAGAAAATGTGGAGAAAGAGAAGGAATGCATGGAGGTGAGAGGGTAGAAAAGAAGGCATAGGAAGAATAATAATAGATGGAATGTTTAGAGGAGAGGAACAAAGGAGTATAGGAGAAAAGGAACATAGGGGTTTTTGGATTATTATGTTTGCATTGTATAAACCATCCCAGCTTTGTGTCCCACCAAGTAATCCAATTTTGCCTATTCACTGGTAATATACATGGAAATTCATAATGACCATTGATTGGACTCCATATAATTTTCAATATTCTATTTTAAATATAATCTAAAAAATAAGATCAATTATATTTATTATTTTCCACATTACTGATTTAGGTTATGCACTCTAACTAGAAATGCATTATTAATTGAGCCATGTTTTCTTTCAAAATCTCTTGTGATTATACCACGGCCTCACTATATTAAACTTGTGAGTATATTCTATTGGGTTTTCCTACATACCAATTGGTCAGACTCTTAACATAAAAACCATTATTAATTAGGATGTGTATTTCAATTCTATTACATAAATGACATGACTTGGCATATCTAAGACTACTACTGCATTTTATAGTTGAATATGTGTGTTTCATTGATTTCCTCAATATCATAAAACTAGGTGACTAGCATATTTTTCCTTTACTATTAAATGACAAATTCAAATAACATAACTCTTATGCCCTAAATGGGATGATTTAGATCACTGAGTCCCTTTTAATAAATTATTAACCTATGTTTATTCCACTTGGGTGTTGTACCCTTTTTTAGTTGGCTACACTCTTAGAAGTTTGACCTTGAGGTAATTAATGGATAGATTTAGGTTTCCTATTATGTACATAAGGCAAAGTATTTTTTGATATTATAAACTTCCAAAATTAAATAAAATTGATTTGGGGGTTTATGTCAATCTCATGGGTAGAACATTCATTTGTTAATTTAACTTTAGATATAATTTAAAATTGACTTAAGGGTATATGGAATTGGTGGGTATAATCCTATTGTGTATACATGTTTTCCTAATATGAAAATTGACCTGGGTGAATTTACCCTTATGATAGATGTGGGATTATTATTATATATTGCTACTTGAATTAATATTGACTTGCGGTATCCTATATTTTTAAGGTAGATTTAATCAGTTGATTTTATTAGTATTTTTTCAATTTGGAATAACTAATTGGTGTTTTTTTATGAATTACATGGGTGGAATACTATTCTTAAATATTTATTTAATCTCCCAAAGTAGAAGATTGATTATATTTTAAATTCACAATAAAGCTGATTGGATGGAGAAATTGGGTCTCTAAACTTATTATTTCTACTTGGGATTATTATGGAACTAACCACACAATGGTATTGAGTGAAATGATTTTACACAAAAGGGATATGTGGTGAGTAGTGACAAATTCCTATGAATTTGACTTATGATTCCATTAATCATGATATACAATTAGATTTTTTTTTTCTCTCTTAACAAAATGATTATTGTGATTCTTTGCATAAGTTGATTGGGCTAAAACTTCTTGTGTGTGGTTGTGATTAGATTATCTATGTGTTAGTTGATTGGATAAACTTTATCATGGCTAGATTATGAGTTTGTATTCTTTTTTATTACTGATCTATGAAAATGGGACCAAGCCTTATTATAATCATCTTTTATAATGTGGGTTTTAGGATTTAATTTAACCATTTTAATAGACTATTATCCCATGACTCTTGTGTCTTGATTTTAATATTCAAAGATCATATGAGTTTTTGATACCTCATGATGATCTCTTGAATCCCCCCTTATCGATGATTGGCCTAAAAATTAATTTATTGTTTGAATGCCTATTGTATTAAGTTTTGCCTTTTTGGAACTTGTTAGCATTATTGGAAATTAAAATGAATGCATGGACCAAGTGTTTCATATTGACTATTTTCAATTTGGATCAATTATGATTTATAATCAACTATAATCTCAATTTATTGTTAAAATCCTTCATTATTACCTTAGGATTGTTGTATGGCTAAGTTTCCTGGTTATCATGCTTGGTTGATTTTTTATTGGACCTTAATTGGGTGGCATATAATAGTTGAGTTAAACATTATATTTTATTTCCTTTGATTACGTAGAGTGTACCCTTTATGGTTTTTGTGCCCTTATTTGGGTGTGAAATAAAAATTATAATCCTAAATTTGAGGCAATATGTGAAAGCTTATGTTCAAATTCTGAATTTGATCATTTTATTATACTTGTATTTTTATCATCGATTGATAGTTGGTTTTCATTACTAGATGTTATAATAGCATACTACATTCCTGATTATCATTATCATTATAATAATAACATGTAACTAGCTTTGGTATACTTATTGTAGTAATTACTCCATGGGAAATTCTTATAAAACGTTTATATAGTCTCTTGACATAAACCATACTCATATTATTGGTGTAGACATTACTTAAAGGACTAGTTCATATAATTTGGACTTATACCCAATAAAGTGGAGTGGAGGAAATTTTCCACAAATTTTTTTTCTTATGTTCCAAATAAAATGGACTGTTTTAAACCATTTGAGTATAGATCATTTTGAATGAATTGGAATAGTTTGAATAATTTGGTCTTATACCCACTAAAGTGGAGTGGAGAAAAATTTATTCAATTTTATTTTTTATTTTCCAAATAAATTAGACTATTTCAAATCATTCTGGCACAAATCATTTTGAATAAATTGGATTATTTTAAGAAAATTAGACTTACATACACTTAAGTGGATTGAAAAAAAAATTCTCTGAGAATAATTTTTCTATATTTCAAATAAATTGGATGATTTCAAACCATTTGGGGGCATATCATTTTGAATAATATGGACTTATACCAACTAAAGTGAAGTGGAGGAAATTTTATCCAAAAATATTTTCTATATTCCAAATACTCTAAACTATTTTAAACCATTTGGACATAGATCATTTTGAAAAAAATGGACTATTACAAATAATTTGGACTTATACCTAGTAAAATAGAGTGGAGAAAATTGAGTGTTTCAGAACTAACAGTGGTGGTGAATTTTGCTCTAATGATTTTGATAGATTCTTTAAATATTGTGATATGTAGAGATAGAAGACAACCCCATATTCAACTTACTATAATGGAATCTACAGAAATAATGAATAGGACAATGATGGAGAAGGTTAGGAGTATGATTAGTGGTGTTATATTGAAATAAAGGTTTTGGGTTGAAACTATAGCCACTACTTTCTACTTGATCAATAGGTCTCCTATATCAAAACTTGTTGATAAAAAACCTATGGAGCTATGGTCTAGTCGTAAGCCTTTATTGAGACATCTTAGAGTTTTTGGTTGCAAGGCATATGAACATGTGTCAAAGGAGAATAAGACAACATTGGAGAACAAGGCTATGAAATGTATCTTCATTAGCTATAGCTATGGGTTGAAAGGATATATGTTTTGGGATCTGGTATCATACAAGGTAATATATTCTAGAAGTTTTATTTTTCAAAAACTAAGTCTTCTTCTATTACACTACAACAAAATAAAATATAAAATAAAGATGCGATTCAATATCCTCCTACACTTTATAAAGTTAAGTCAAGGCCATGATAGAGATAGGAAGTTTAGGAGATCTCATGAATCTTTGAGTCTCTTGAAGAGGAAGTAAATGAAGAAGAACCTCTACCTCAACTTGTTTGAAGGTTTATAAGGCGTAGATAACCACCAAAAAGTTATTCTTCCAATGATTGGAGATTTATATTTTATTTGATTACTAATATTGATGAATCAAGATCTATAAAATATGATTTGGGTATGAATGATGTAGTGTCTTAGAAGATTGATATGGAAGAAGAAATGACATCTTTCAAGAATATTGATATGTGGGACCTTGTACCATTACTTGAATGATGTAAACTTGTTTGATGTAAATAGGTGTTCAATAAAAATATTTGTTTAGATGGTACTATTGAAAAGTATAAATCTCAGTTGGTTGCAAAGTTTAAACTTAGGTTGAGGGTGTTGACTATGGTAAGATGTTTTTTCCTATTGCTAAAATGACATCCATTAGAATATTTATTTGTATTATAGTTGATTATGATTTAGAGACTCAGTAAATGGATATGAATATTGCTTTCCTTCATGGAAATTTAGAGGAGGAGATTCATGACATAACTAGAGCACTACATTGTGAAAGTTAAGAGAAATATGGTGTGCAAGTTAAATAAATCCTTGTGTGGTCTCAAGAAGAGTCATAGGTCGTGATACAAGAAATATGATACACATGTACTCAGTTTGGGGTTTGAGTGATCTAAATTTGATCATCAATTTTATTACAAAATTGATGGTGATTATTTCCTAGTTATTTCCTTATACATTAATGATATGTTATTTATTGGCATTGAGAAAGTTTTGATTTTAGAACTTAAATCTCAACTCTCAACAGACTTTGAGATGAAATATCTTGGTACTATGAGATAAAAAATTGAGATGGAGATTATGAGAGATAGGCATAACATAAATCTATGACTTGGCTAGAGTAAGTATGTGAATTTAATTTTACAGAGGTTTAACATGCAGGATTGTAGACCATTGTGATTTACTTTTTTCATTAGAATGAATTTATCTATTACACAATTTCCTACATTCCTATTAGAGATGGTAGACATGGTCAATCTACTTTACTAGAGTCTAGTTAGAAGCTTGATGTGTGTTATGGTCTATATTAGATCAAACATTACCCAAGTAGTGGGAGTTCTTTCCCTTTATATGTTTAATACTAGTAGAGTTCATTGGGACAGTTAAAATGGTATTAAGATATTTGTAGGGTACCCCAGAGTATTCCTTATGTTATTATAGTAATGTGATTTGATAAAATCATCCTCTTGACATTAATGGTTATTTGAATTCATATTGGCTAGGATATGTTAATAATAAAAGTTACACTAGTGATTATGTGGTTACTTTTTTGGTGGTGAAAAAAATTGTATGAGTAAGTGATAGGTTGTGGTTAGTTTATCCACTATAGAGGTAGAGTATATGGTAGCTAGTCATACATGTAATGAATATATTTGGATTAATAGACTTTGTTTAGATATTGGATTGAAATAGGGTGCAGTGATAGTTTATTATGATAGTTAGAGTGATGTTTGCCTAGTAAAGAACCCAAATTTTCATGTGAAGACCAAATATATTGATGTACAATATCATCTTATTAGAGACATGGTCAAGGATGGTAGGGGGAAGTTAATAAATGTAGATACTTTGGTGAATGTTTCATATTAATTGACTAAGCCACTAAAGGTCTACAAGACATATACAAGACTACAAAATTGACACTATTCATAAATAGTGTTGCCACTAAAGGGTGGCATATTTTTGCCTTACCCATGAAGTTTTTTCCTTTTATAATCTTATTTGTAAAATTATATAATTAAGAAGATATCTCTCCTTTGTAATTAATATTTAATGAAGCATGAACCTTGTGAGAAGCTTGAATGAAAGTAGCTAAGATTTGTAGAAGCTTTCAAGTCAGAGAGTTATGCAAATACATTGAAGCTCTATGGAACGAGTTCTTATTTTGTGGGTGTATAATTGGTAATGCTCATGTGAAGGATTTATCTTCAAGGGTGTTGTGATCTTATTGATTTGAATAATACATTGATATGCTTTAGTGTGTGGGGTTTTTCTCATGAAAGGGTTTTCCCCATATAAGTCATTGGTTATGGTATGTTGGTATTTTAAGTTGAATGCGGTTCTCTTAATTTTGTACCAAGTATCCATTTATTTTCATATTATCCTCTCTTTATTGGTTTAAGGAATTGTTTATGTGATCTTGTATTCCTTCCAATGTAGTCTAAATGTAGAATGTCTTTCTTATATACAATTGCAATATTTATACTCATTAATAATTAAAATATTATTTAGATCTGTGTTCGCTAAAGTTATTTACTACTCTTATAATGAACAAATAATTACACGTAATCCTAAAATTTATATCCAACAATACTAATCTTGTTATTGATCATCCCTAAGTTCCACAATAGTCATATTTACTTAAAAAAATAACTCCACCTAATCATCATTTTAAAAATAATAAATTATAACCCCATAGCATAATCAACTTTCTCAAACTTAGAATAAGCTAAGTAAAGAATTTTTAAAAATACTCCTTTAATAGTTATTTCTCCCAACAATCAAGATTAATAAGTCCACGTGTTATATTGTCAAAACAAGGTTCCCTACAAGGAAGATGTGCTTTACATATACCCAAATAACATTATACAATAGTTTCTTTAACAATAAAATACTTATGGTTTAATATTTTTCCTCTTGTGATAGGCTATTTCATGCAAGAGTAAATATTTTAGGTTTAATAATAGAAATTTTTTAGCCATTGAAAAATCACACAACTTCATACACCATTATTATAAGCTCAACATCAGTACATAAATTTAATATCAATGTTTTAGTAAGTAATTACTTTCCATACTGAAACGTTCTTACTTTAGTATAATAATTGGATTAAAGATGAAAATAAATAATGAAAACATCCATAAATCAAAAAAATTGACCACTCATGAAATAAAGTACTCCCAACTATAGTGGCAATCTTCATCAAATGAATATAACAATAAAAGTGTATTTTTATACTGAGAGAGTGCAACCCAACTTCAAAAATATGGCTATACATAATGTATTTTTAGCTAATATACAAGCCTTAGAGTAATAAAACATCCTATAATAGTTGTAGGTTATCAAAATCCATACTAAGGATCAATCATAGAGAAATACATTTATGGATACAAATAGAGAGAGAGAGAGATCTACTACAATAAAATAATATAAGAAGATGGTAGGTTAAAAATAAGTAGGCATAAAATATAATGCAACTTTTCAACATTTGAGACATAAAATTAGATCATAACTGGGATGTCTCTCTTTGTCATATTAATTATAGAAGAAACTAAATAGCTTTTCTTCACTGCAAGATAAATTATATTATACTAAGAGATCAATGACCATCATGATAAATGGTACATAATATACCATACAACTACAAACTAACTTTCATCATACTATTATAATAATGAATATGTCACATTAGTATAAAAATACCCTTGTGCTACAATACAATCACCTTTAACTCCTTGAACAAACCCAAGCAAGTAGAATATGAATTTATAACAACTATTATTTGTCATGTAATGTTTACCAAAAGTCAGCATGAGGTTATAAATAATGAAATAATGTTTCATAGAAAATAACTTTTATATTCAAGTAGTTTTATGGCTAACAACTTCTTAACATAATGTAAAATGTTTTACTCTCATGAAATATAAAAATAAAAAACTAGCAATTCAATCAAGAATAACACATAATTACTTGTTCTCCAGAAAAAAGGTATATAATATAATCTAAAACTATGTGTTATTTTCTAATTATCTCAAAAATCAAGAGAATGCATAATTGTTATTGGGGTAATAAAATACAACTAAATAATGCACAAAACTAAATCTTAGGACCTATGTATAATGATACATAATTGATAAGGATTTGAATTGTATGTAAATAATGAATAATTTAACCATTGAAATGACCATTTATATATGATTAACAACCAATTTAAGGGAGGATAAGTGAAATACAATATATTCTAAATAATAACATGGTATCAACTCCTATTCACATACTAGGTATGCACATATGGGTTCATGCCCACATCAAGCCTTGAAAAATTGAACACACCATGCATGAGAGATGAATCCAATGATTGGAGGCTTATCTAAGTAATGAATATGTTCATGATAAAAAAAAAATAACCATATTTTCTTGCACATTACATCTTACTCTTATTCGATGGTCAAAATTGAGCACAATGCTTTTATGAACATGGCCCAATACAAATAACATGTTCATGATTATAAGAAAAGAGGTGTCAAATCCATGTGTGTGATATAATTTTGAGGGAGTTCTATTTATTGAGACCCACTATACCGTTAGCTTCACTGAATTCATGCGTGATTTATTTAATCAATTTTTTAAGATATGGTAATCTGAAGTGTGAAAAGTAATAATGAAAAATGAAAAAAAATGATCATATATTTCAATTATTACATGGTTTAAAATTAAATACTATTAAATAATTAAATGATATGAATGTGTAATATTTAAGGAAACCTAACAATCCTCAAGATAAACATATAAATTGCCATGATTTACCCTGTATTTTGAAAATTGTAGTGAATATATTTAAAAAAAGGTAAATAATATACGAACCTCTTTCTTCCCAAATGTAAAGTGTAAAAACTCTCCTTCCTTGAATGATAAAAAATTATATCATCAAGAGTTCCTAATTTTATCCTTTGGTGAACATAACAACTAGAATTACAGATAAGAAGCAATTTATGATAAATATAGTAAATTAATAGATGCATTTCTGACATCAAAACATAGAAGTAATCAAAGACAAATTAAACTTGATAACACCCACTAAAATCATCAATATAAGGTAAATTATTTATATTTGAAAAAAAAATGCATATAAAATCATGTTAACTAATGGTAATGATGCATCTTGTGTAGATTTGAAAAATCTAAATCTATGAAAATTAGTATCCAAAAAAAATTACAACTCTTTGTTTATAGGAAAACATCGATTCATAAGTTTAAGGAATTATTACATAACTAATACATGTAATTTATGAGAAGTTATTGGAAACCATGGATATATCAAAAAATAAGTGTCTGGGTAATTAAAGCTCTAATAAAAAAATTAGTAAGCACAAACAGGAAAAACAACATATAAGGGGTCTCTTAACTTTGATGTGGATGGAAATAATAACATATTAAAACTTCTAAATGTTATACCAATCATGTAGAAGATCCAAAACACAATAATTTAATGATGTCTTATCAGACACTTCAATAGGTATGAATGGACTACCATCTATATAAATAGGATTGCCATCTCTAAAGGCTTACAAAGTTGATTCTATTGGGAATTTACCATTTGCCTTTAAGGTATTTCATCAAAGGTCATTGTAATCAGTTGAAGGTATCTCCTGGAAGGCCCTTGTAATACCTTCTAGGTATCTCATAGGAGATAACTTAAAGGAGATACCTTAGGTCACATAATACCTTCAAGGTATCTCCTTCAATAACTTTTAAAAAACTTTAATGTATAACCTAGAAGATAAAAAGATGAATTGAAGGTATTACGTTACGTCTAGGTAATACTTTCAATATATCTCCTTGAAAATCTTTGTAATAACTTCAAGGTATCTCCTAGAAGATACCTTGAAGATATCTCTTTGAAAGCCATTGTAATAATTTCAAGATATCACCTAGGATATACCACTTCAAGGTATCTCCTTCATGGTATCTCATAGGAGATACCTTGAATATCCTTGAATAACTTAAACTTATCTCCTAGAAGATATCATAATGGTATTACAAGGCCCTTTAAGGTATCTCAAATCTCCTTTAAAATCTTTGTAATAACTTCATGGTATCTCCTACAAGATACCTTGAAGATATCTCCTTGAAAGCCATTATAATACTTTCAAGATATCACCTAGGCTATACCATTTCAAGGTATCTCCTTCGTGGTATCTCATGGGAGATACCTTGAAGGTCATTTAATACATTCAAGGTGTCTCCCAAAATATATCATCAAGGTAGTACAAGGCCCTTTAAGGTATCTCCTAGGATATACCTTGAAGGGCCTTGTAATACCTTCATGATATCTTCTAAGAGATACCTTCAGGAGATACTGTGAAGGTAATACAAGTCCATTCAAGGTATATCCTATGAAATACCTTGAAGGGATTTCTAATACCTTCAAGGGTACCTTGAAGGTATCTCCTAGGAGATACCTTGAAGCACCTTGTAATACCTTCAAAAGTGCCTTGAAATTCATGATAGATATAGTAAATTTATAGATTCATTTTTGAAATTAAAACACAAAAGTAATAAAAAACCAATTAAACTTAATGACACCCACTAAAATCAACATAATCTAAATTATTTATATTTGAAACCAAAATACATATAAAATTAGGAAACCTAATGGTAATAATGCATCTCGTGTAGATTTAAGAAACCCAAATCTATGCAGATTAGTAGCCAAAACAAATTACAACTCTTTGATTAAAAGGAAACATCCATTCACAATTATAGGGACTTATTACATAACTATTGCATGTAATTTATGATAACTTATAGGAAACCAAGGATCTATCGAAAAATAAGTGTCCAGGCAATTAAAGCTCTAATAAATAAATAAGCACAAGCAGGAAAATTAAAAAATAAGGGGTCCCTTAACATTGGTGTAGATGGAAATAATAACATGTTTAAACTCCCAAATGTTATACCAATCATGAAGGATCTCCAAAACACAATAATTTAATGATGTCTTGTTAGACACTTCAGTAGGTAGAAATGGACCAACATCCATATGGATAGGATTTTCATCTCTCAAGGCTTGTAGAGTTGATTTTAATTGGGAATTTACCATATAATTTCAAGGTATTTCATCGAAGGTCCCTATAATAACTTGAGGTTATCCATTCTAGATAACTTGAAGGTATCTCCTAGAAGGCCCTTGGAATACTTTCCAACTATCTCATAGGATATAACTTGAAGGAGATACCTTAGGTCCGCATAATACCTTCAAAGTATCTCCTTCAATATCTTTATTATAACTTTGAGATATCTCTTATAAGATACCAAGATAATTTGAAGGATATACCTTAGGTTCACGTAATACCTTCAAGGTATTTCTTTGAATACATTTGTAATTACTTCAAGGTATATCCTATAAGATACCCTGAAGATGTCTCCTCAAAATCCCTTGTAATAATTTCAAGATATCACCTAGGATATACCCCTTTAAGGTATCTCCTAAGAGATACCTTGAAGTTCCCTGTAATACATTCAAAGTATCTCATATAAGATATCATGAAGGTACTACAAGGCCCTTCAAGGCATCTCCTAGGAAATACCTTGTAGAGCCTTGTATTACCTTCATGATATCTTCTAGGCGATACCTTGAAGGTATTATAGGGACCTTCAAGATATAAGGGTACCTTGAAGGTATTTCCTAGGAAATGCCTTCAGAAGATACCTTGAAGGTACTACAAGTCCGTTGGCATTATAATACCTTCAAGGGTGCCTTGAAGGTATCTCCTAGGAGATACCTTGAAGCTACTACAAGTCTCTTCAAGGTATCACCTAGGAGATACCTTGAAGGGACTTATAATAACTTTCAAATATATTTTGAAGGTATCTATTAAGGCCCTTTAAGTAATTTTATAGGATATACCTTCAAGGGAATTAAACTACCTTCAAGGTATTTCCTAAAGGTATCTCATTAGAGATACCTTGAAGGTACCCTTGAATTTATTACAATGCCCTTCAAGGTATCTCCTATCCTTGTACCACCTTCATGGGTATCTCAAGATTATTTTGAAGGGCCTTAGAGCATTGACATTAGAAGTGACACATCTAATAGGTCTGGGACTATGTTATTAGTAAGCCTAACATCATGGCATATTTATCTTCATGATGGATCCATAGTCTAAATTTGTTGTACACTCCTAGAATTCAAAAATGCAACAAAATACAAAATCCAACAAAACCTTCATTTAAAAATTTGGCTTGTATACAATAGAGGCTCATATAAGCATTTACAAGGATTCATCATAACTAGGTCTACCATAAATTTCCCATATTATTGTTTCATTAAGATGGTAAAATAGTTATTCATTATTATAACTAGGCCTTTTTTATAAATTTTGATTAATCTATGAATTATTCACAAAAAAAATTTATTATTTTTAATATATTATGATATTTAAAAACTTATAATAGTTAAGTTTCACATTTGTTATCCAAAAATATTAAAAATTTCATTTAACAATATTCTGATTGTTGGAAATTGTTGGGATGTTATTAATGTAGAGATTGATGATGTCATGAAGAGTAATTACCCATGATGGGTGCAAGAATCTCTCAATATAATACTATTAGGGTTGTTATTAATTGTAAATTTTAATATCTATACAAATTTCATACTATGATTATTGTTACATTCATAGCTCTTATAATTTTTGGAGTTTAAACAATTGTAATTTCCTCATTTATCATCCCCTCCACCTCATCATCAACATTGGTTGTTGCAGAATAACCCTTGTCTTTTCTTTGACTTGATTTGTGGCCTACCAGAGGTTGATGAGAATTAAAGAGTTGTTTTCATGTGCAAAATTTATATTTTTTGGTTGTTTTAGAAAGGATTAAAACCAAATCAATAGGTCTACTAGTTTAATCAGTCCTCTTCTTTTTCATCTTCTTCTTCTAGCCTAAATCCTCTTGTCCTACTACCAAATCCTCAAACCTCCACTGAGATTCATGCTTCCTTATTTTAGAATGACAAACTAATTAATATATCATATGTCTCTCAACATGTTTATTACCCTTACTAGTATTATTGATATTGATAGCACTAGAGGAAAGCATCAAAAGGAAGTGAACAATGTTTGTATCATCGATCAACTCCTTATTATTAGCCACCTCTATTTCTTCTTATTCATTATGTTGAGGTTGAGTAAAGCTAAATAGTCTTTTCCTACCTCTTTTTATAGTAATAGACCAATTAAGGAGCTTAAAGGAGAGTGGATGATGAGATGTTTTCATTGACTTTATGACCTTTATCACTCTCATTATCTGAAGCTATCATGTCTACATCCTGAAACAAATCAGTTTGCTCTTAGAATCATGGATGGAGGAATTCATGTCATTGAACCTTCTAAATTAGATGGAAAGTGCGGCATGGGTCCTCATAATGGTACTATTAGATCAAATCTATAAGAACCCATCTAGTCAAGCATCAAAAAAATGTATTGGTCTTTTTTTTACATAAAACTTTCCTTGGAAAGGTATTCTTACTTTCCATCCTTTAGTATTTTATAAAAGAGCATTTGACGATAGCTAAAGTCCTTATGAATCATATCTAGCACTATGTTTCTTAACATATATAAATGAACATGAAACTTGATAAGAGTTCCATAATATCATTTCTTATCTAACTAAACCTTTAAGACAAATTTTTGAAGCCTATAAATAACATGAAATTCTGAAACAAAAGAAGGACCACTACGAATCATTCACAATAAGCTTAAATAATTGAAATTGTCAATGTAATCAAGGTTTAAATTACATTAGTTATCAATTTTCCTCTAATTTGTGTTCAAAAAAACCTAAGATTACATCATAGTAGAAATCCTATTGCCAAGATTAATCTTAAAAGTTTAAACTCACATGTTCTTTCTTTTCCTAGAACCCATTCCAAATAAAAGAGAAAATTAGTCATTCAACTAGGGAAAACATGATGATAGATATGTTTTTAGACCATAATTTCTCATTAATAAATTCCATTATAATATTTTTCAAGGACACAAGTACACCATTGACATTAGTACTTACCCAACATGTGCCTTATATAACAATCTATAAAAAAAAGTTATATTTTCTTGTTCTTTTTATCATCTGGTCTAATGATATTTTAGGACTTCCTTAGCAAGTCCATTATTAGGATAGGAGAAAGTCATAATAATAATTAAAGTTCATGCATCATATTTAGGAGATACCTAACTAAAAACTCACATTAGATAGCTAGAACTAGCTATTAGTTATCACTAACTAAAAACAATAAGTTAAGGATTCCAAATACCTCAAGGATATGTGAAGAATATGGTTGAATATGTCCACAAAAATGCATGGAATTTAATAAACAAGCCTTCCTGCTAAATGGGATTTTAATTATAACTAGATCTTTTAATTTCCTTTCAATTTAGGTCCAACCAAATTTGCAGTGTCAAAAATTTGCAATGTCTTATGGAAAATTTTCAAATAACATGAAACCTCGATGGTCTGAGTGGATTGGTGCACTTTTATGCATTAGTTTTTTATGATAGTCTTCTTGCTATAGCTAGTATATGAACACCACAACCAGATTTCAATAACTAAATAATGATCAATCACTGCTGTAATATTCAATTTGAATATTAATAAGAAGATCCTATCAATCTCCATTCAGTATTCCACTAAACTAGAAGTTATTTTTAGTGAGAGCATCAACCAGATACATTAACATTAATACTAGAGTATCCATTTAACTATTTAATAATTAATTTCACATGGGAAGAGCTATTCACTTTGAGTAGTAAATTATTATCGACTCTAGTTAAGTATTATTAATATCCTAGTTTTTGATTGAAGATAGGATAAGCTCTAAACATCCTTCACACTCAGTTCTATATTTATTAAAGCATAAGTTTCATGACATATTTTACAATAATAAACTTAAGAATATGTTAAAATTTAATGTAATATACATACTTCTATAGACTAACATCATCTTCATCTTCTATCCAACAAGGTTATCACTCTATGAAGATCCAATTATGATCTTAATAATAATTAAAACTTAAACATTCTTATAAGCTCTAGATGATACTAGTACACAACTATAAAAATTTGAATTTAATGCCAAAACCTATACAACCTACAAGTTTACTACCATGTGACAACTAGAGAGAGTAATAATATGATAATTAATTCCTTCCCTTATAAGTAAGTATGTCTTTCTCATGACTACATATCTAAAGGAAACAATTAAAAAATACATCCATTATGAGCATAATATGAATATTGCATGAAATGCAAAAAGTATTATTTGAAATATAATTTCCAATACATTCAAATCTTTATTATCAAACTATTTGAGAGTGGTACAACAAGTTCCAATCAATATAGTTTGTGTTAACTTCTATCGACTAATAGATCCAACATAGATAATCCTAGTGGCCATACAAACAATCCCCACCCTATAGGTTTTAATTTAAAAATGGAATTAAAACTAAAGAGACAAGTCAAAACATAGTAATAGAGAAATACAAATAGAAATAACAACTTTGATTGTATATCAAAAAATCTGTCTTGGTTTATAATCGATCAGCACAACACTATCCACATATTGTTGGTGAGCAAAACACTATCCACAGGGAAATAAAGATAACTAAATAATCATTTTCACAAAAGTAAAGGCCAATTTTAGCATATTCCATGCACTAAAAAGGGTGCAACAAGTGCATCAACTTAAATTTGGCTATGTGGATTTCCTCTCTTGTCAATATTCTAAAAATTAAATCCAATTCCAATAAAGCAAGATTGAAAGGAGAAAAACAATGAAAGCTAACTTAATACCTCATAAAATAAATTTAGGTAATCTCATAAATCTTACTACTGCAATTTTTTTCACCATAGGTAAATCATTTATGAATCTATATTATAAACCTCTAAAATAATCAGGGTAATGTATACTCACATGTCTCATGCAAAATAACATCACCAATGCACTTAATAAATATTTGATGGTCTAAAACAACAACTAGGATTTCAAAATCTCTCTTAGTCTTAATTATTCCATTACATAATCAATTTGATTTCTCTCTTATTGAGGAATAGCATCCAAGGTAATAAAAATAGTTAAAATGCATATAACATCTGAGTGATTCTTTCAAATAAATGCATTGAAAATCATATAAAATCTTGTTCACTAACATTAATATTTCTTCGCAATAAGCCCACAAAATAATTTAAAAAAAAATATTTCCACTCAGAGGATTAAGTGTATGAACAACAAGGTAATAGTGAGCTTTTAAAATCAATGATCCATTCATACATAAGAATGGTGTATTCATTTCTACAAATAGTCATTAATTGCTAACAATAAAATTTTATATGGAAAAAGGTAGATAAGAGATCAAGATTCATCTGCCATTATAAGATGTTCAGAAATCATTTATTTTGGGTTCTTATTTTTAAAGCAATTTAGGGATACACCCAGAATATCATACTCAAAAGAAAACAATCGAACATCAATACCATCATCAAACATGAGGTTTTAGACCTAGGTTAGAGGTTTAAATAATCATTTGAAAATAAGTACATAAATAACAATTTGTTTTATTAGAGCATTTTGGACATTGCATAATTTTTGAAGGTATTATGTTTTAGTAACATCTAAGCACTAAAATTAAGATAACTTATTCATTTATTAATGAAATTTTATGATTCAAAATGGTTTATAAATTTTATTCCATGTTGCATCAAACCCAGAAGTTATTTGGTCCAATTTGATACCACGTAGGAGTAGCAAATGCATTTTTCATATTTTTAGCTTGGATTCTAGGTTTATACATATCTTTAAATTATAATATAATATCTATTTTAAAAACAAACACACACATATATAAAATTATATATAATGGTGAATGTATATATTAGTAGCATATCGGCCTATGTGGCAGTGACCAGTTAAGCAAATAAACAATGAAACATTACAATTCCCCTACCGCCAGCCAAAGTGAAATTCACCATATTGGGTGAATTGAAATAGTAGATGTATGTAAGGAACCATATTACCTTATTTAATGTTTAATTGTTTCTTACATAAAACATTATTTTTTTGCTCTTGGAGGTATGGCAATGGATTTGGAGAGAGAATTGAAATTAGCATGAAATTTTTGCTTAGGGTTTAGTCGCATCATTGGGTCATAACATTAGATAATTGAATGAAAAGGAATAGAAGTAGAGTGGTGATGGAGAATGAAGAGAATAATGGAGTTTAGGGTTTAGTTTTGCACAGTATATCACCATGGAGAATGAGTAGAGGAGACTTTAGAGAGTATGCAGGATAAAACTAAACACCACTACCAAGGGAAAAATAAACATCTTATGTTGAGACTAGTCCATCAGATCCAATTGCAACTCCAAAATAGAGCTTGTCATGGTTACATTAAGCATTTTAATGATTAAATTAGAAAATTTATAAAACTATAGTAATCCCAGCAATAATGTAAACATACAACAAGGTGGTTTCATTTATCATTCAGGAAAAACAAATCTCTTCAACATACAAGTTTTAGGGATTATATCTTATTTTATTTTCCACAAAAGGTAATTTTTCAATGTGAAAAAATATAATGCATCAGAACTATCCATCAAACATAATAACCTAGATTTACTTTATACTTAAAATAAGAAATTTCCATAGAAAACTACATGCCCAAAAATATACTACTACCCTAGCCACGTCATAGGCCTATGTGGGTATAGTAGAATATATCCACATGAGTGTATACTCTAGAAGATTCTTCTAAAGTGCTTTCACTATTCAATATAGGATTTACATCACACAATTTTAACAGGAGATGAAGCACATACCTAGTGAAAATGTGTTCAAACCTCCTCCCTCCTCCTAGTGTCTTCCTCTACAAAATGTGTCATCCATAATGCTAGAATAAAAAGAAGACTGTAGCTACCCAAATTTTCCACTATTTACAATTTTCATTAATCAGAGTCTAGATCCAATCATGGATTCTCCTCTAAAACATGGCTCCTACAGCTAGCCGAAACTATAACAGGCTAACCACATTCTAATATCTTTTATTTTATTTTATTGCTCATAATGGTAGACCACAAATCCCCTTTTGGCTAAATTACATATTTTAAAACCAATAAAACCTTTATCTCATGATTCACCCTTTATAAAACCAATAATACTTTTATCACATGATTGTGCCATTTTTATAAAATTAAAACCAATAATAGAGTAACCATGGGTCAAGGAACATGGATTAGAACAAGGGGTTAAAGATAATCCCCAAAAGGAAGGAAATGAATCTCATAATGAGTATAAGTGAAAGGGTCTCCATCCCACCAAAAATCCATGCTAAGAAATAAAAATGGATAAGATCATAATCCTTATTTTTAATCAAAAAATTAGTCATGATAATTTAAATAGATTTTTAAATAAAAATAATCCCTTTCCATTAGGATATGGCATCCCACCCACCATGTGGGATGGTTTTCCACTCCAAACAAACTCATGGTTCTCTCTAATGCTATGCCCTACTTCTAAATCATGTTTTTTAATAACCATTTAATACTTTTATTATTTTATTTCATTTTAATTAATTGATTTAATTTCAAACACAAAATCATTTCATTTATTTATATCATTTCACATGGTGTGGTTTACATAAGTGTTGGAGATATCACCTCATCAAAAGTATTACCATTCAAAAGAATTATTTTTGGGATACACTTTTGATCTCTTGATTATCAGTTTAAAAATGAAAGAAGAAAAAAATATTTTAATCATAAAATACCTGCATCAATATCTAAAAATCTAATTGTCTTAAGTCAACCAAGGAGCACTAACTCATTGATAAAGTATCCCTAATAAGTGCCCTAAATCTTGGCACAAAAAAAATGGAATGTTAAAAAATCCAACATTCCCCAACAAATTAAAGAAGTGTTGTTTATCAAAAACTTATGTATTAAAACTAAAATGTGTAACATGTTGAATTTTGTGTAATGGGTGAACTAAACTATGGAAAGGCACCTATTGAGAAGTACATTATAAAGAGATAAATTAATTAGTGTTGTGGAGTAGGTGCAGTACAAGTATTAGTTTAATGGCTTAAATATAAAGTAAGTTTGTATACCTTATGTAGTCAAATGCATGCATGCTTTCATAGGCTTGGTAGCTATGATGCATGAAATTCTGAATATAATAACATGATGAAATAGTTTTATACAATTGGGTAAAGCAATTATACGGTCTTTCACATTAGAGTGTAACTAACTATAGTTCTTTTGGCAATAATGCAATGGTGCATAAATTCAAAGTTACTTGAGAATGATATGATCCAAGAATTGTAAAGTCAACATTATTTTAAGAACCAAAAGATTGGTGTTTGTTTTAACATGTTTAAGATTAATATATTTATTATAACATTTAGAATGGAAGTATGCTTTAAATCTTCAAAAAATAAGGTTGTGGTTAATGGATAGAATAACTTGCTAGTTGGGAATACATATAAAAATGGTAATAGGGAACAATAGTCTTAAATCCACATAAATATTTAAAACATTCATGTTATTAATTGCTGAAAAATAATTTACCAATTTATCTATCTTTTAGGGTGCATAAATTTGAATTTATTTGTGAAGGATAAAATTTAGGAGTTAAAAATTCATCAAAAGATGTAGAACTCTAAGTTACTTGTTTGTTTGAATAGGTTTAATAGATGTTTAAGTTGTAACTTCCCCATTGTTTTTGCCTAGAATTGTACCACATATGAAAAACCTATAAAATGAGAGTGCCATATCCTATGTCACAAGTCATTATAAAGTCAAAAATAAAAAAGCTAAAACATTAAAACATAAACATAGAACTTCTAGAAAACACTATGTTAAATCTTTATGAGCATGCTACATGCAATGGGAAAACACTCTCATTTTTGATTTCATTATTTTTTGAACCTAGGCTATACATATGATATTTTACATGATTCATGAACATATGAAATTCTAAGTATCTTGAATGTTTTGAACTTTTATGAATACTGTATTTTTAAGTGTTTTATCTCTTGTGGATGAAATTTGAATAATATATTGTACAAATTTTTTTGTGATATTTCCTCAACAAGGGTTTTTGAAAATATGTGTTTTGGATCCTTTTTCATTTTTGTTTATTCACAATGAAGATATAAGCTAGTTTAGTTATTATATAATTTGGAAATTGAAATTCAAGGTGTGCATGTCTACACAGGCTTGAGAAGTATACATCCAATCTTGAGAGATTAGGAATATGACCATGATATAGAATAGCCTACTAGTTGGGAGTATAACCTAATTAATGAAAAGATGAAACAATAGTCTTAATTGACCAAAAAACAAATTGTATACATAAAGGTATGATAATATTTCCCAATGAGAAGTATTTTCGAGCACAATTTTAGTATGGATAAGACTACCTCTCATCACAAATGGATATTGGCACTAACTCTACTACAAGGGGGCCTTTTGACTCTAACTTCCCTTAATTTTTTTTTAACTTTTTAATATAATGTTATCTTTTTGGGGGGCAGGAATAGAATGAATTACCCTAATTTTTTTAAGTGTAGCTGGCCTTCATTGTTTTATTTGTCTTCTTTGTTGACCATGTTAAATGCCCTCTCTAGCATTCAAATATTTCCTACTCCTCCTAATCCCTAACATTATTATATGTGCAGGCCTCCAGTCTATAGAAAGCACTATGACTAATAGATACTAAATGATTTTTAGCTTCTTCTTGTGGACACATTCATACATTTTGAAGAGTATTAGCACTCACCTCAATCTCATAGATATAGAATCCCATGTCTTAAATATCTTAGGGCTCAAAAGGTGATGATGATAACTATTAACTACAATAGATGTGCTCATATCTAGCTATATACATATCGATAAGAGTAGAAAAATATTTAGGTAAAAATTAGAGCCATATATTGGAAAAATTATTGCATTCTAGTTCCCTACTTCATTGCTTTTCATGTTTCAATTTCCCTTTTTCTTGGAGAGAATTGCAATAAAGTGGCATCTTAAACTATCTTTTAGATTATTAGTTATGGTTAATAATGCATGATTTTTATCACTTTTTAATTTGTAGACTATCACAAACTATATGTTTTCACTAGTATGACACTTAAGAGTTTCATCCTTGGTCATCCTGGATAGGTATTCCATAAAAATATAATAGATGATTTATTGGCTAGTTTAGGTTAGATAGAAAATAATGAAAATACAATGGTCTTAATAGTACATGGGGACCTAACATTGGATACAGAGGGGTTGGACAAAGTAAGTTTGTTATTACCTAGTCAATAACAACATTTGGTATCTCAGGTTGCAAGTGCATGAATAGATCCTACAGTGCTTGTGATCATGTTAGGTAGTCCTTTGATATATCATTTTATAACTATGATGACAAAATTGTAGGCATTCACTTATTAGGTTATCCAAGACAAGCAAGAGGGAAAAAAAATGTAGATATAATTTTTGGGCAATACAATCCAGGTAATACTTGTATATGATTTTATTATTTACACAACCTAATATCAAAAAAGAAAACCATTTTCTCATTTTTATTGAGAAAAAATTTAAGTGAAATAATAAACCCTTTTTATTGTGATTAAGTTTCTTTAGACCACCTTAGGCTTTAACAAAAATTATAGGCAGGGTTGTCACATTCCCACTATGCTAAAAATATGTAACTTCATAATATCTATTCACATAGCACTTATTTAATTCTAAAGTGTGAATTAATTTACTCATTTTAGATAGTTATCCTTATCTACCACCCTAAAAATTCATGTTTCTTTCATTAGGGTTTAAAATTTTATTTGTAAGAAGGGTGTCAAACCCATTTTTACATGACAAATAACATATAAAGGTGGATAAGATCTAGGTTTGAAACCTCATTTGTTTGAGGTATGGATTAAAAAATATTTTGAATTAGTTTTTTGGATGAATTCAAAATAATTACAAATGCTTTTAAAAGTAGTAAAACTAGGTAGCGTGACCCCCATGAAGATTCATTACTTAACTAGTTTTAATGAATGCATTTTCTACAAGTTTTATCAAGGATTAATCCTTTATTATATAAATATGCAGGGTTAAAATTGATGAACACGATCTTATTTGTTTGTTTTAAATGGGATATTTCTTGTGACTTGGTATCCTAAAGAGGTTTTTTAAGTTCCTATGACTGACATGAACATGAGGCCAAATGAGGCTAGAGGATATCCAGGTAGAACTTAAAGATACTACATGGGAAAAATTATTTATATGTTTGGTGATGGTATAGGTTATACAAAATTCAAATAGACTTTAGTTCATGCACCAAAGCTAGTTTCTCTTCCCATAGGTGGTAAACATCGATTTTTCCATGGAAAATCTAATATCTCTTATGAGGTTGTCTGAGTAACCCATACTAAATGTCAAAACTTGCTCATGGAGGTTCATGTTGATGTGAATAATATTGGTCCTAGGGATGGAAGCCATGTATTAACAACCATATGTGAATAATATGGCTAAGGATGTCTAAAAACATTCATAGAATTTTCATTACAACTAGATCTTTTAATTGCCTTTTAATTTAGGTCCAAAAAATTTTGTATTGTCAAAAATTTCCAATATGTTATGGAAATTTGTAAAATGACATGAAACCTTGATGGTATTAGTGGATTGGGGCCCTTTTTATACACTAATTTTCTATGATAGTAATCTTGGTATAGTTGGTATATGAACACCACAACCATATTTCAATAAATAAATGAAGATCAATCATTGTTGTAATATTTAATTTGAATAATAATTACAAGATCATATCAATATCCATTCACTATTCCACCAAACTAGAAGATATTTTTAGTGAGAGCATCAACTCGATATTTTTAACATTGATACTAGAGTATCAACTCAACAATTGAATAAAAAAATTCACATGGGAGGAGCCATTCAGTCTGAGTACTAAAGTATTATCTACTCTAGTTAAGTACTATTAATATTCTAGTTTATGATTGAAAACAAAATAATCTCTAAACATCCTTGACACTCAGTTCTATATTTATTATAGCATAAGTTTCATGACATCCTTTCCAATTATAAAGTTAAGAGTATGTTAAACTTTAATGTAATATACCTACATCTGTACACTAATAGAATCTTTATCTTCTATCCAATAAGCTTATCACTCTATGAACATCCAATTATCATATTAATAATAATGATAAATTAAGCATGATTATAGGCTATATATGATACTAGTAAACAACTATAAAAATAAGAATCTGATCACAAAACCATACAAGCTACAGGTCTACTACCATGTGATAATTGGAGAGAGTTACAATATGATAATTAATTCCTTCCCTTAAAATTAATCAAGTTCCTCTCATGATTACATCTCTAAATGAAGAAATCAAATAATGCATCCCTTGTAAGCACAACATGAATATCACATGAAATGTAAAAAATATTATTTGAAATACAACTTCCCACACTTTCAAATCTTTAGTATCAAACTATTTGAGAGTCATACAACAAGTTTTAGTTAATATAGTTTTTGTCAACATCTATCGACTGATAGATCCAACATAGATAAGGCCAGTGGCCATACACTCATGGTCCATCATATAATTTTTAATTTAAAATTAGAACAAATATTAAAGAGGTAAGACAAACCATAATAATAGAGAAATACAAATGGAAAAAATAACTTTGACTATATTATCATGAACTCTATCTTTGTTTATTATCAGTGAGAACAACACTATCGATATATTATTAGTGAGAAAAACACTCTCCACATATTAATAGTGATCACAACACTATTTATAGGGCAAGAAAAATAACCAAATAATCATTTTCAAAAAAGTAAAGCCCAACTGTAACATATTCCCTGCACTGAAAAGGCTACAAGTGTATCAACTTAAAGTCGACTATGTGAATTTACTCTATGGTTAATATTCTAAAAATTAAATCCAATACCAATAAATCAAGCTCAGAAGGAGAAAAACAATGTAAGTTAAATTAATAACTCATTGATTAAATTTAGGCAATCTCATAATTCTTACTGTTATACTATTTTAAGCATAGGTAAATCACTTATGAATCTATACTATTAACCTCAAAAATAATCAGGGTAATGTATACTCACATATCTCATGAAAAATAACATCACCAATGCACTTAAAAATTATTTGATGGTCTAAAATAGTAAGGAGTATTTTAAAATCTATCTTAGTCTTAATTGTTTCATTAGTTAATCAATTATATCTCTCTTATTGTGGACAAATATCCAAGGTAATAAAAATAGTTAACATGCATATAGAAGCTGAGTGATTCTTTCAAATCAACATATTACAAATCATATAAAATCTTGTTTAATAACATTAATTTTTATTGGCAATAAGCCCAAAAAATAAAAATAAAAACATTTTTCTTTCCCCTTAGAGGATCAAGTGTATGAAGAATAGGGTAACGGTGAGATTTTCAAATCAATGATCCATTAATAGATAAGAATGGTCCATTATTCTATAAAAATAGTCTTTAATTGATAACAATCAAATTTCATATGCAAAAAGGTAGCTAACAGATCATGATTTGTCTACCATTATAAAATGTTCAAAAATCATTTGTTTTGGTTCTTGTTTTTAAAACAGTTTGGGGATACACCCAAAATATCATACTTAAGAGAAAACAATCCAACATCATGACCAATAGTAAACATGGGGTAATAACTTTGGGTATAGGTTTAAATAATCATTCGAAAAGCAATACGTAAATAATAATTAATTTATTAGCACATTTTGGACATTACATAATTTTTTAAGGTATTATGTTTTAGTAAGATCTAATCACTAAAATTATGATAAATTCTTTATTTATTAATAAAATTTTGTGATTCTAAATGTTTTGGAAATATTATTCGAATTTACATCAAACATATAAATTATTTGGTCTAATTTGATACCACCTGAGAGCAACAAATGCAGTTTAATTTGGGTTATAAACATATGTATGGTGTATGGGCCTATGTGGTAGTGACAAGTTAAGCAAATAAATAGTCAGATGTTGTAATCCCCCTACCACCAACTAAAGTGAAATTCACCATATTGGGTAAAACAAAATAGTAAATGTATGTTCAGAACCATATTTCCATCTTCAATTTTTAATTGTTTGTTGTGTGAAACTTTAATTTTTTGTTCATGGAGGCATAGTGGCAGACTTGGAGAGAGAATTAAATTTAGAATGGAACTTTTACTTAGGGTTTGGTGGCATCATTGGGTCATATCATTAGAGTGTTGACTGTAAAGGAATAGAGGTAGGGTGGTGATGGAGAATGAAGGGAATAATGGAGTTTAGAGTTTAGTTTTACAAAGGCAACCACCATTGAGGATGAGCAAAGGAGACTTTGGGGAGTATGTAGGATTTTCAAGTCACATTTTGTGAAGATATGAGGAAGAAATTCATGAAGGCTAAGGAGGAATTAATATAAAAAGAATAAGAGGAAAAAATAAGGATGCTACTGGTAGTTTGGCACCATGGGCAGAGCTAGGAATATAAACCCTAAATCTACTTTTACTAGGCATGTGACATTCTTTCCATGTTTATAAATTGCTTAATAAATCTTATTTTGGTTCTATCAAGCCTCATTTTATGAGCCCATTAGGGCACACATCCATGAAGGTAGGTTTTGCCATGCCAAATATATTAATGTCATAACCATGTTTAGGACGGTTGTGAGTAGGTAATTGGTATGTTAATAATCATTTATTTTGTTTTCTATTTTCTAAAATGTTGGTTGGTTACATCATTTTACTGAGCATGTGTGATATCTTGACTCTATTATATAAAAATGAATATTTCATTTAAATTTACCTGAATGATTACATGGTGTTATTTTAATAATTTCCTAGTTGAAATTTTTTTGTAAATTCCTTTAAAATTATGCATATTGGTGAATTTGAGTTTCAACATAAAAATTGGGTATACTCTTCTTTAATGTTGTATAAATAAGAAGTTTTCCCAACCAATTAATCAAATGATTACTTGGTATAATTTTAATAAATTCTAGGTTGAAATAATTCTATAAATTTCTTTAAAATTTTGCATATTAATTCATTTGATTTGTAACATAAAAATTGGGTATCCTCTTTTTTCATGCCATAGATGTAGTAAGTTTTCCCAAATTAAAATACCTTGTATTTGTCTCCCATTCTAATTATAGTAGTGTATATGAAAGGAGGACATCTATTATTTTATGTAATATGGGTATTTTCATTCACATCATCTAGTGAAATGATTCTACATTTAATGTCAAGTAGAATCTGCAATTAACTACCTTCTTTTATATGATGATTTTATACATGGCCTCCTTGTATGCAAAATTAAATGCTTGATGGAAAAAATTCTTGTTTGTAGTGAATTTTGTACATGGTACATACTAAATCTGATTCTTAACTAACATGGTTATTTAATTAAAGTACAAATGTACAAGTTGGATATTCTGAATGGGTTGTTTTGTAATTTATTATATGAAATGTCACAATGTTGATTATATATTTTCAATAGTACTATTTTCTTAGCTAGAAGTTATCATTGTAATTTAATGCATTATTATCACCAATAGTGGAAGATTTAAATGTTAAAATTCTACATGTTAGAGGTTTTGAGAATGAGGTAAATCTTGCTTGTTTAATCTATCCACATAACTTTTGCTTATTTTAGATTGGATGTTGACCTACTCTCTTATTGTCTAAGCATTTAGTTAACAGAGATCGGTTTGTACTAGTATGTGTATATGTGATGTTAATGTCTAAGAAGTGAGTCCCTGAATCATGTTGAGATACTACAATCTGCCTTGCACATGGCTATAAATAGTACTCTTATTCTTGGCATATTCAGGAACCTTTGTTGTGGAAATAATATTCTAGATTCATACATTGATCCTCTTTCTTTCATAAGTTATGCATAGTAGCTAGTTGAATACTTCCAGTTATTATATTTTACCTGGATGATCACATTTGTATGAGGGAAAAGATGTATTGGTTAGAATTGTTAGGCTAGATTAAGTGAAGTAAATTGGAACTTTAGTGGAAATATTATAGTCATTCTTATGTTGTTCTATAGTTGGATAATTCTTGATTACAAAATCTATTCAAGTTACATTTTTTTTCTACTTGCTTAGAATTTTTATATGAGAATGGAGTGAGCATTTTTCTATTGTAAAGATTAGTAGAAACATGTGTATAGAGGTTGTTCATGAATGATCAATATGAAATTAAGTTATTTTTTTGTCCTCTTATCATTGGGCTTATATATTTAAATTATAATTTTTTTCTAGAATGTATAGGAAAGAATAACACCCATGTTGGCAATTAGGAATTTAGAATATCTCATGCCATGTTTATTGTATTCCACCTATTGAACCATTTCTGGTGAGATGGCATTCATGAAGTGATAGTGCATGGGTGTATTAACCCTTAAGTTGTGAATTGTGGCACAATGGTTTTATGGGTAGAATAATAGATCTACTTAAATATGAGAACATGAGGTTTTATGTTTATGAGTTATGGTGGGTCACCTTGGTGATAGATTGATGTAACTAACCATAGACCCTTGATTTTTATAGAGTTGGTTAATCCTAAGCTTAGATTTTTTGTACCTTGATCCCCCTCATTTGGACTCATTATACTGGTTATACTATCTCTTTCTTACCTAGATTAATTATTTCCATTATGGGGTGTCATTTTCCTATTTAAGGATATCCATAGGCTTGAGTGAATCTTCTTACCTATTGAGTCAATAACTCATAACTATATAGGGTTATCAAATGCTTATACCAGGCTGAGGATCACTAGGTGGTTTGATAGGAAATATAATTTCCTTCTACAATTTGAAGGTTATTAGTGTGGGCCCACTCACTAATACCCCTTGAATGGTGTTTCTAACTTTAGGAAATATTTTTATCAATGGAATCCTCTAGAAATTTTCATCCTAACATAATTATCTCATTGACCATATCCACTTATGAATTGTCTACTCACCTAGTTTAAGATCACATTGATGCATCTTCCATGGTAGAGTTGTAGTGGGTTCTACACATTATTCTGTTGTGTACTCTATTAAAAATTCCCCAAAAAAATTATGGGTTGTTTCACTCAAGACTATAGTTTTTATTCCTTTATGTGTATTCAGTAGGTAATTAATATTTATGGAGATTCATCTCTAGAGTAGTTCAATAAAAAGGAAAGTATAATAGTTAGTGGCATTCCTATGATTAAAATGCAAGTAATGACACCAATAATCATTTATAATTAGACTACTTCAAGTGTGAATTTTCCTTCCACTACACTTATTTATAGCATGGGTACATTTCTAGCTAAATCCTAAGATGTAAGAACAGCCTTTGCTAGAAATAAGGCATGAAAGATGCATAAGAAAGTACAAACATAATTATAATCCCAATACTAGGTAATAATAAAATGGCATCAACAACCAAAATATGTTGATAGAAACAACTGTGTACCCTCACCTACAATGAATCTTTAAGTTCTTGATCCATTTACCTCATAACTAGGGTCTCTAATTAGTATTGTAAAAAATAAAGAATCTGATGCAATCTTAGCTATTACATTAGTCATGTCTTGAGAAGGGAATGTAGTTCAATAAACAAAAAACCCTCAAATATCAAAGAAAAATTGATAAGGGCCCAACACATAGTGTATTTGGCCATTCCCAATGATTATTGCATGATAAAATCATGGTAATGTATGGGTGCACAAGAGGCAAACACATGGCATCTTGAGGCCCATTAAAAAAAATTACACTTAATTTTTTTGAGTTTTATGAGCATACGATGGTGTCAATGTACATCCTAATCATGAAGAGACATGTGGCATGATATCAGGTTTGTTAGTCATGTAATCATAGACCTATCAGATGTGTCAATCTAGATGTTACATCTCTAAGGCCTTTCAAAACACCCTTGAAATACCCTTTAACATACTAAAAGGCCCTTCAAGGTATCTCTTAGGATATACCTTGAAGGGAAATAGGAGATACATTCAAAATATACCTTACTAAAAGGAGTTACCTTTAGGAGATACCTTACTGCAAGTCCCTTCAAGGTATCTCCTAGGAAAGACCTTCAACGGCCTTTTAGTACATTCAAATTATCTCCTAGGAAATACCTTAAAGGTAATACAAGGCCCTTCAAGTTATATTATGAAATAAATTGACCTAAAACATGCCTTGAAGGTATTATAAGTCCCTTCAAGGTACCTCTTAGGATACACCTTGAGATACCTTTAAGGAACATGCAATACCTTCAAGGGTACCCTTGAAGGTATTACAAGACCCTTGAAGGTATCTCCTACGAGATACCTTCAAGGGATTTGTAGTACCTTAAAATTATTTCCTAAGAAATACATTTAAGGTAATACAAGGCCCTTCAACATATCACCTAAATGTGCATCTACCCTTCAAAGTATTACAAGACCCTTGAAGGTATTTCTTAGGAGATACATTCAAGGGCCTTGTAGTACGTTCAAGGTATCCCCTAGGAAATACCTTGAAGGAAATAAAAGTCCCTTCAAGGCATCTTAGGACATAAATTGACCCAAAACATGCCTTGAAGGTATTATAAGTCCCTTCAAGGTATCTCCTAGGACACATAGTAAAATACATTGAAGGGACTTGTAGTAACTTCAAGGGTACCTTTGAATGTATTACAATATCATTCAAGGTATATCCTAGGAGATACCTTAAAGGGCCTTGTAGAACCTTCAAATTATCTCCTAATAAATACATTGAAGGTAATATAGACCCTTCAGGGTATCATCTAAAATGTGCCTCTACTCTTGAAGGTATTACAAGACCCTTCAAGATATCTCCAATTAGATACCTTCAAGGGCCTTGTATTACCTTTAAAGTATCTCCTAATAAATACATTGAAGGTACTACAAGGACATTCAAGGTATCACCTAAAACATGTCTCTCATGCTATCTTCTAAGATATACATTGACCCACAAATTTATACACATACAATAGTAAATAATAATACCTTCATGTTATCTCTAAGGAGATATATTTTCCCTATAATTACATGTTTTAAAAACCACCCTCTTAAATCAAATTTAAATGGTTTAAAATCCAACATATTATATCTATTTTTTATAAAGAGAAAGAAATATATCAAAGTAACATGGAAGTGATACCTTAAAGGTATCATTAAATATATATTTTAAACCTAAAAGGCATCTCCATAAAATATCTCTCAATATTTCACTAGAGATATATCTCTCATAGTAACTCTGAAGAAATAAGGTGACACTCAAAACCATCACCATAAACATTTAAATAATAATACCTCAAACTATCTCCAATAAATATCTTTGAACTTAATCATATGCTTTCAAAATCTCTCTCTTACATTAATTTGACATGATTTCAAACTTTAAATTTTAGATCCAAATTTTATAAGATGGGAGAACTCTATAAATAATCTTGCAAGGGATACATTGAGAGTTATTGCCTATGATAATCTTATCAAGGTACGACCCAAATCACTCAAAATAAACCTCTTAAAGTGAAGTGACATTAAATTCACCTTATATATACCTACCAAGGTATTTTTTATATTATACTTTTACCATAAAATTAAACATTGTAAAAAATTAATAGTTCTACATTTAAGGTAGATCCTAGATATTAATAGTTGCATTTTAATTATATGATTTCCAAACCCACCCCTTATATCAATTTGACATGACTTCAAATGTAACATATTGTACTCAAATTTAATAAAATAAGTTACCTTTCTAAGTAACTATAATTATATACTTTGTCCCTTAGATCCAACACCATCAACACATAAATAGTATTACATTTAGGGTATATACTAGATGACATCTCTTGTGTCACAAACATATGTTTAAAAAACATAGACCTTATACCATATTGACATAATTTGAAATATACTATATAGTATCCAATTTTTTTTAAATATAAGATATCTCATATATGCCTTGGACTCAAATTCTACATCATTAAGTAAATAGTAATTACTACCTTTAAGGAACTTCCTAAGTGATATATCTGGGATAAAAATTATATGTTTTATAAATATGCCTCTTAAATCAAATTGGCATGATTTAAAACCTAACATATACCGCCAAAATTTTATAAAATGTCATCTCAAGGTATCTCTCGAGAGATACCTTGACATCCAAGTCCACAACCATCAATAAGTAAATAGGAATATTTTAGGGTATCTCCTTGACAATACATATTACATTTAAATTAATTATTTTTAAAACCCACCTCTTATATCAAAAGGAAATAAATTCAATTAACACTTACACATTTATCATTACATTATGTCTCTAAGGTATCTTTAGGGTCATATTGCTTGCATATAAAATGATGTGATTTCAAAGCCAATAACTTCTATCAATATTTTATTAATAAAATACCTTTGTGAAGGTATCAACCTAAATATATGAGAAGTATTTTCTATTATAAACATGTCGAGGTTTCTCTCAAGAGACACCTTGGATAAAAAAATTATTGCTATCAATAAGTAAACATTTTGTTTACCTCAAGAAATGTTTATATGTTATTTACACCTATGAAACTAATGTCATCATGGTCTTATATTTTTTAATTTATAACATTATTTCAACATTTTCCTTCAAAATTTAGTATGTGTACCATTCAAGCTAAACATAATGTTAGGTTTAGAGTTAAACTTCAATTATTTGTATCCGATTAGAAATCTTAAACAATGTTGTTCGAATTTACTATGAAAATTCTCAAGGCACAAATCTATTGCCAAAATAATAATGCAAGGAAATTAAAATTACATTAAACCAATTTTGAATTAGTGGTTTATCAAGAATAGAACCTTTTTTCGCATTTAATGACATAAGAGTCCCATTTTTAATCTTCATGTTATACAATCTCCTTAAAACCTTCCTATCTAGTCTTTATTATTATAACTAAAGTATCCAGAAGCCCAACTAATCTTGATGGTAGGAGTAAAGGTCATTATCACACATTTTTTAAATACATTGATGGATTTATAATTAATATTGCATTAAAGCAAAGCCCTTAAATATGGATTACTTAGGTATGACACTTTTGAAGTTGAGCTTAGTGCAACTAAATTGATTATGAGAATTCATGTTATAAAATTTAGTAATGTGAGTAAATGTAAGCAATAAATTATTTTTCCTAAAGTCAAATAGTGATAAATTTGGGTTAAATCATAGGCCAAAGACACTAAAACTCAGTAAGGTCTTTGTTTCTATGTTAAATAAGGGAAAACATTGACTATATAAAGACTAGACCTTGGAGACTAAACAAACCCATCAAGGGGAAAATTCAAGAGAGAGGACATAATAATGACTGCAAGGGTTAGGGTCATGGAACTTCATTAGTTAGAAAAATGTGCCAATAACACTTAATTTGGACCAATATTCAATAAATACACTTACATATTAAAATCATACAATTTGATGACTAATAAATGAATGGAGAAATTTTTTAGGTGTCTAAATATCCATAGTTATCTACTTTTAGATTTATGACTACTTAATTAAGGTAGACTATCATGTTGATAATTATCGTAATCATTTTTATATTTAGTAGCTTCAAATAGGTTATTACCTTTTCCATTTAAATTGGATTTTCACATTTTATTTATCATTGTACTCTAAATTATTTAGTAACTTCATTTTAAAATCTTTGATCGTGTCAGACTCATGGGATGGTGACACTTGGCATAATCACATTGAGTCACATTCTTGGGAGATTTCATATAATAAATTTTGGTGAGTCAGTCTTTAGGTGAATGGGATGATGAAATTTGGCATGATCACGAATACACACTTGGCCAAGGATTCTATACATTATGTTCATTTTTTTAGTCTTTGGGTAAAGGTGATGGAGACACTTGCCATAATCTTAGTGATTCACTCACTTGGGGAACTTAGAATATTTTTTAAGTGTCAAAAGGTTATAGGTTTATGGACACATGACACCTATCATTTAGTTTTTCAAAATTAATTCTTAAGCCTAGTTTATTTGTATCTTGGGGTTCTACATGAGTGGGCATGTCACATGGCATAACTTGATGCGTTGGTAAGCACTATGGGAAATATAGAAAAAATTCAAAGTGTCACACCTCTTGTATAAAATAAAAGGAAAACCAAACAACACTTGGAAACATCTTGTTACTACAAGGCCCTAAGATATCACCCAATAGTTACTTCAAGGAGAGGGCATTATATTACCTTCAAGGGCACCTTAAAGATATCTCCTAGGAAATATCTTTCAAAAATGCATAAGGGTACCCTTGAAGGTATTACAGGGCCCTTCAAGGTATCACCTAATATCCAAAAATACAAGTATCTAGTAATTTTCCATGATTTTATTCAAAACCCCCATTACTCAATATCATTTTGTATACTATTAAAATACATGGTTGAATGTTGATTAAGTAAATATTTTTCTCTATTATGTTATTCGTCTCTTATCCATGTTTGAAAGGTATCTCCTGGGAAATAATTTCAAAGTAGGATGAAACAAGGATTGAATTATGTGGTATATGATATTAGAAGCTATTAATTTTTTAGATTGGTATTAATAGTGTCATTAAAATATATGTTATATACTACCTTTATAACACTTTTAGGTTTTAACAAATATGTGCACTTATGTTTTGGTATAAAGCTTTATCTCCTACATATACATATATATTAGACTAATTTTATAAATAACCTAATTAGCAAATATTCTCATGTCTTTACAAATGTCCAGACTAAAAAAAATACATTAATGGATTTCCAATGTGGAGACTATGTTTCACTCATAAATAATGGTAAGATTTTTGGCAAAGGAAGATACCCAAAGTTTAAGGTCTAAATACCTACTCTTTGAAATCCATAAATATCACTTCGACATGCCACAATGAGGAAATACCTATTAAATGTGTAAGTGTTAATGTGAAAAAATCTTTGGATCTAACTATAACACTTCTATTTCATGGATCTTTTGTGGATAATTTTGAGGATGTAGTTGATATTTTCCCTACATTGAGCACAATAATGATGCAACACGACAATATCAATTTTTCTATAGAGGATGACATGGAAGAAGGATAAAATAATATTAGTTCAGTTCTGCATATATAACCATTACAATAAAGAAAACTTAGCTTTGATTCATTGGTTTTATAAATAGATGACCCTACCACATTATATATACTAAAAAATTATTTTATTAGTAAAATGGTATATTTTTTAGAAAATATACAACTCTTATAAATGATTAAAAATATGGTTTTGGTTATGTTGAATTTGCACAACCAGGAGAGATTTTTGGTTACATTCATGTCCCAATGTTATAAAATGAATTGGAAATCTAAATAAGGCATGTTATAAAACAATGTGAGACTCGAAGTATAGAGATAAATGAAACATATATCACTAGATGACCTTCCAACAAGATTGTGGATATTTGATTGTAGAGCAATCAATTTACTATACATGACACCAACGGAGAAAAAAATTGAAATATATGAGAATTAGTGGATACTAAATTTATTCATTGCATGAAATTACTATAGCAAAGGCATACAAAAAAATTAAATTGTGACAACAACTACACACACCAAAAAATAATTCAACCAAACACTTCACTCAACCAAGTAGAGTTTGATGTAAGCATAAATATTGAGATTATAAAAGTGTATGCAGATAAATATTATATACAAAAATCTTTTTAGTAAGGATTATCATTTGAGATACAAAAATCTACAAGGATAAAGTTGCTCGATTCCACCACAATAGATAGGAGGTAACATGTCTTGGATACCCTTTCTATAGATTTGTTTAAGAAATTAAAAACAAAGCTACAATTAATTTTTAGGATACTGAGATCTATTTGTAAGCTTGGATTAAAATATATGGTATGAAGAGAAATAGCTTATTTTAAATTTAATATTGTCAAAAAAAGGGGGAATAAAATACATTAGATGTAAAGAGGTTTTAACAAAAGCCACAAAAAAAGACAATGGTACCTAAAGATTTTTTAGACTATTTGGTGGATGATTTTGAAAATGTTTATCCAAGATATACATGCTATGTAGATATAGATGATTCATGATAAAATTTTCAATATCTCTAACATCTTTCACACAAAGAATTTATGAGGCCCCATATCAATGCACAACTAGCAGGATATGGAATATTAGCCAATATCCCTTTTATAATTCAATAACATGTGGATAACTAATTTATATGATGTGACTATTTCCAAGTTTGATGACTTTTATAGGTACAAAACATGTATCTTGTTGACCCAACAAATTTCTCAAGGCCCCTCTCTGGAGATCAAGAAGATCGTATCAATCAAGAATTTGTGATGCACTAAAATTATATACTTTCTATAAGATAAATGTATTAAACACATTAAAAAATGTCATAGTAATACCCTGAATAATTCCTCAGTGTCAGTCATGACAAGGTGTAATATTAACATACATATGTCCCATGTATAGTGACAAAAAGTAAAGTCATTATTGACATAATAATAGAGTTGTCAATGGAAATGATTATAACACATGGTCATGGTGAAAATGGATATGGTCATTTTTTAGCATATGTTTTTGTATGGTCTAACTTTATTATCTTCAAAATATCCATTGTATGATGCATTTTACTCTAACAACTGCTACCTAGAATGCAATAAATATAGAGAAAAATCACAATCAATTGGTGCCTTCAAGAAACTATCTTCTGAGTTAAACCTTTTATTAGATAACTATTATGGCGATAATAATAATATATAATTCCATCCATAATTATATTTAGAAAATGTTGAACCTTATATGGAACTAATGTTACATTTAAAAATTCATAAAGTCATGTTATCTTGTACATGTATGTGTTTTAATATTTATCTCTCCTTATCTACAAAGGTGTTTTCCTCAATGTCAAGGTCAAATTTATCTCTATAAGACATACCATGAGAACATTGATGACGTATTTGGAAACCTGTCCAAATTTATAAAGCAGAAAGATGTATGGAGTGTCTCATAGATGATGGACACTTATAGGATGTGCGAAAATATAGCTTCATGCCATACTTTATTTAAGAGGTAATTAATTTCAAAGAGTATGTTAATAGTTACCAACTAAAGGGAAGAAATTAAATAGTAGGCTTGAAAAAAGGTTAATACTTTCTTCTACGTATGGATCAAGGTTATCCCATTATGCAATGCAAAAAAACTATAAGAGATATCAATTGGTTCCCCCCAATTATGTTATGGGGAACAAAATAAAATGGTGAGCCAAATGTTCTAGAAGGTAATTCAACAAAAATATATTTCAAGGACTTGAAAAATAGAGAAATGTCTCAAGATTCTATCATTGTAAAATACTTAGATAGAATTATAAAAAAGAGTGAAAAATAAATTAAATATAACTTGAATGAATATGTACAACAATTCAATGAATTTGGTTTGATTGGAAATATTAAGTAGAAAGATATAGCATATTACTTCCAAAACATCCATGACATAATGAAAAAACATTTGTTGCCTTCTAAAGTGCATAGTAGAGTTTTGGCTTAGAACTCATCACAACATACCCTTTCATAGATATTTGCATAAAATAGTTCATGATAGGACTATTGATTTTGGAGTGACATCTGCAAATACATATGTTTATCCAAGAAGTAAAAGAACAAGCATTTGATCCAACTCAAGATGTAAAAATTACAGATATGTTATTTATTAAACTATATGATTCTACAAGATTGGACTACACAGTATGGGTTGCTAGAGATAAAAGTAATATTGAGATACTATAAACAAATGGGGATATAGAATGAAGGGTCAATGTAGCTTGGTTCATCCTAGTTCATGTAGGGAAAAAATGCAAAAGAAGTAAAAATTTATTCAAGATTCTTTGACAAGAAATGGAAGCTAAACCCAACTGACACATCTTTACCATCCATACTCATAGATAATATCATCTACACTTGCAAACCAAATAAAAATTAGTCATACACTTATTCTCACTAATTTTTTGAAAAGAATTATAATATAGTATTTGAATGCATCATCTAACTAGACAATAACAAAAATAGTGATAAAAGGATTGGGAAATTTGAAATGGTGTTTCAATAATTTTGGAATTACAAATATGAATGTTTTTTTTCTAATATTTAGTCCATTTTTGAAAAATGTATAATGTTTTATTAGTTTATTTATTTTTAGTGGCACTTCACATTTTGGGTCTTAGAAAATCCACTTCAACATTTTAGTTCTATATTTTTACTAAGATAATTCATTATTTCAGTAACTATGCATCTATTTAATAGCATTTTCCAACTGGAATGTCTACTTAACATTTTTTCATCCTTCAAAATGCTTTTTATAAAATGGTATTCATAACTTGCACATCTAAGAATTTACACTTTGGATTTTTTGTTTTACAATATACACATTGGCATTCCTTTGTGGGAAAAAAAGATTTAAGGGTTTATGCCTCAAAATGTTTCATTTTCGTATCAATATTTATTCTTTGGCATTTGTATATTGACAAATGTAATTCAGCTTTTTGGTTTTTCAAATTATAATTCATATAAGGACTGAATATTATTCTATGTGGCACAATATTGGAGACTCAACTATGTAGAAGGATGATCAGTCCAAAAAAGGGCCTCAAATAATGTGAGCACTTGAGATTGAAAAACACATAACAATCTCGGTAACTCAACTATGGGGAGATTATATTCATAATATAATAATAGAACATGCATGATAAACATGTAATAGGTACACAAATATGAGATAAAATTTGATGGTCATGAGGATGTCACTCAAATCAGATTAAATAAATAGTTCACAATCTAGTAAATCAATGTGATGTGGCATGCTAGTCATCCCAGGAGTTTTAAATCACATATCGATCGAGTGTCAAATTGATGTATGAATTATTTTTATTATGAAATAAACCTCCAAGTCTTATTATATATAAATACATCATCTGTGAACCAGTTTGAATATTTGCATGATTTGGAATTATTAGAAATATATATTATATATGTGATTTATTTTTAATAAGTCAATGTAATTCTTGATGAATTTCAATTTATTTATGATAGTTTTCAACTACTAATTATTTATGATCATTTAAAAAAAATTAAACTCATCACAAATACTTTAGATAGATGTGATTTATTTGTAATAAGTCTAACTTAATCTCGATACAGTCCAATTTAATATTGATATAGTCCAATTTATTTTTGATTGTTTTTAAAAAATTATACTATTGTTAAGTCCAAATTATATGAAAGAGTCCTTCTTACATAAATGGATTGATAAGTATTGAGAGCTATCTAGAGTATGATGTTGGTATAAGTAATATGGAATTACTCTTGTTTTAATCATGTGATATTATTAAGTTAATATAGACTACATGTTGAAAATAACTTATAGTAACCCTTGAATTATATCATTACATTATGGGTTTCTTGATTAGTCATGCGATCTTGTTAGTTGAATAATATTATTGATGGATAGTTTGACTAAAGTTACTAAATCACATACAAATGTTACCTTCATATTGTAAGCTATAGACATGTTGAATAATGTAAATTTTCATAATGACTATCATTGGAGTATTCCCATAGATCATTTATTTGGTGTGTAGGCATACTTAGGTATGCTCTCTTGCATTAATATAAAGTTATAATCTTAGTTGAATATTATCTATTGTAGGACTCTCTAATAGATTCCTTGGATATACTTATAAATGATTATGGTTATTTTGTTTCATGTATGTTGGAATTAACCCTTGTGTTAACATTATCAAGTTTAATTAATCTATTTTTGGTCTTCGAATTTCATATGAAACATAGAGACTTGTGTGAGATCCAGTTTGTATATACTTATATGAACAAGTCTAGATGAGTTGGAATAGATGTTAGGGCTACCCATTATGGAAGTATGATAATTTTAGTGTTGGTAAAAACTAGTATTCATGGTTTAATATTGTAATCTTGAACTAATTTTAATTTGAATTAGTAATTTTATGATATGTATCTTCCTTTTCTAGAAGCTACACACCTGTATATGGCTAAATATTACATATGTGTATCGCTCTTATCAATTGAATATGGATATTAATTTATCCCCTTGAGGGATAGAATTTTGTGATTGAGTAATCATGGTTGTTGGAATTAATTTTGGTATATGTAAATTAACCATGTGTAAACCTTGATGTTTGTATGCTTCTACAAACTAGTTCATTTAGATCCATTGTATGCTTGGATGAGTTATATTTGTTTATAGGCAAATCGTGTTACTCTTTAATGCTAAAAATACTTATTATGATGTCATATGAATTGATTCAATTCATTAATGAATTAATTAATAAGGAGAGAGGTTAAACTTGTGAGAGTTAGTCATACATAATGAACTCCAATTCATATGAATAACATGGAAATGCTAATGTGAGCGTGAAATTTGAAATGGATGGACATGCCTTATTTATATAAATTTAATGAGCGATCAAACACATATTATGTCATGATTTTATTATTTTAAAACAAGACACTTCGGTTGTATTATTTTTCTATTTAAAAATTTTTACTAAATTGGCTAATTATCAATGTGGAATTGTTTAATATTGATTCAATTATTGGCCTCAACTACATCTTTTTGGTTAGATGATGAATAATACATGGTTTTACCTTCATCCATCTCTTTATTTCATGGTAAACATGTTTATAAAGTGTGTGAAACATATTTATGTAAATTATGTATTATTTTATGCTTAGAGATAC
>JARHVA010005701.1:1002500-1045000 GCA_037957365.1 Torreya grandis
GGCAATTAAACATCATTATCTCATCATAAGATGATAAAGACTTAGGCTCATCCAAATCTTCATCAATCATTTTAGTTGTATCACATGAAAGATATAGTCTAGCTATATCATATTAAGGATACATCTCATATGCATCTTCACCAATCAATATCAATTTCACAATCTATGACATTAACTTTAGTGTTTAATTGATTAGGCACTTTTTTCATAACCCCTTTATTGTGATGTCCATTTGTTCTTTCTTTAGTGCAAGCCTCTTCCCTATATCATTATCTCAATTATAGAAAGTAGGACCCCTTTGTGGTTGATTCAGAATTGGATCCCTCTCTTAACTGGTAGACACATAAGTAATCCCATTGTCATTCATGGTCAAACTTGTAGGACATCTCTTTGAAAATGGAGGTCAAAAGTCTTAATTGTTTCTCCAAGGTTGTTTGTCTTTGAGGACTATGGTTTTTTAGGATTGACCAACTTCACATCATCTCATTTATTCATGGGCTTTCCCATAGCCTTTATGTTATTCTTAATCTGGATGGCGATATTGAATTCCAACCATAGGTTCATGGGAGCCTTGTCTCGTAAGTAATACACAATATTCTTATCAAATGCATCATAATATTTTATCAAGCATGTTTTATCACTAGGCTTTATGATCTCCAACAACTGCATCATATTTTTGTTTAACTATGAGTTAGTGTCTTGCAAACACTCATTGGTGTTCTTGATATTTTTTAACTTAGCCAAAAGAAACCTTAGATCAAGTCTTTCACCATACTAAATTTTGAAAACATTCATCTCTTCCCATGAATCAATTCATCCACTGGGAAGATAATTGAATCAATCTCGTGCATCTTCTTCTAGTGTAAGCATAAACAGCTTAATGCATACATCCTCATGCTCAACATCATAATATTAAATGATATTGTGAAAATTCTTTAGGTGCTAATCACCAATCAATTCATTATTCCCTTGGAATTTTGCAAGGCATTTCCTTACATCATTTGTGACTTCATTACCATAACCTTCTATGCTATCAAAATTGATAGGCTTAAATATGGGAACGTGGACTACAAGATGTTCATTCTCATATAGGCCCCTATGCCTCATTATTGGTTCAATTAGAGGTTCAATAAAAAGTAGAAAATGGATGTGAGGGGGTGAATGAATGGGGCTTGGTGGATCAAACATAGGAGGGGATTCAATAGGTTGGGAAGGAGCTGGATAATAATTAAGACTATAAGTTTTAGACTGACTCAAAGTGTTTTGAAAGTTTTCAATAATGGGGAGTTTAATAAAAATCTCAAGATTATCAAAATCTTGGTTGCCAAAAAACTGTTTAATATCCACACTTGGCCCTTTAATAGGCCTCCAAACTTGTCTCCCTCTTATGCATTTTTAGGAAAATAACAGTTATGATATGCAACAAGGATTGTATCATTTTTAGGGTAAGAAAGGGTAGGATAATTTGTTAATTATAAAGAGGAAAGGCATGGTGGTGTGTTGGTAGTTTTCAATCAGCAGAGGATATTATAAAATTCATGACATCACTTATTAAAAGGACATAAAAATATACTCATAAGCAAGCTAATGAGACATACCGAATGATCCTTGAAATATATAGAACATACACTGAAACTAAGCCTTCAAACCCTTTCCCCTATCAAGTCTACAAACCTAAGGTACCCTAACAAGTTATTCAACAACATATTCTAAAATAATGAAGAAAGGGATTTATAATCTAGATTTAAGCCCATGATGATAACCAATAATGAGAATCAAATGAGATATCCAATCAATAACATTTTTAAAACACATAATTTCACTTCATCAATAGGAAACATTAGAGAATCATAAGTATTTTCATTAACATGAAAAGAGATACTACATACATTAGTTTTTCAAAATCTTGTCATAAGGATAATCATGGTGAGATTTCTCCATGTTAGAGAGAGGAGACATAAACATGTTCTAAGAGATTGTTAATGGATGTATGCTTGCAACCACCTTAGTAAGAGATAAACTATATTCACTCAATAATTTATCATTAAATTTATAAAACCTAGTCTTGGAGAGAATTAAAGACTAATAGTAATAAACACAAGACCAACCCCTAAATAGAGGACAAAACCCCCTATTTATACTTTTTACACTATTCCTTCAACTTTGGAACTCTAGGTTGTAATTTGCAAAATTGCATAACAACCCTCCTAATTCCAGCAAGATGCCCCCAGCTAGAAAATATTCCTTATCATGCCTAAAATCTTCATCCATTTGCAATAAAAATCATTTTTCTGACTATTTCTTCAAATAATGATGAAGATTTTCAACAACCCCTTTGAATTCTTGACTGAAGATGCTTTTTTTCATGATCTAAAAAGTGACACTCTATGGTGGAAGCCAAAAAAACTTTGTATTCATTTGTAACTTCCTAAAGATACCGCTGACCACTTGCTTAGATAGATGGAATCTCCTAGATAGTTATCTTTCCTCTTATGCATGCCATGGAATAACTAGCTCTTACAATGATGGATAGATTGCAATTCTTGAGTTATGGATAGAAAGGAAAATGATCTCTGGTCACTATTTAAAAATATGATCTAGAATGCCCTATAGACCTTCCTCTATTATTCAAATCCTTTCCCATTGATGAATAAGCATTGATCTTAACTCATAAGCTAAATTTTACCACATATTGAAATGTATCTTGTCACACTAGATCTAATTAGGTACCCTTAGATATTCAAAATATGCTCAATCTTTAATCTTTTGAAATGTCCACCTTCTATCCCACATCATGGACCATAGATTTATATCTAGCTCATCATGGTAAAGACACATGCCACTACCATATTTGATCAAGACATTTAAAAAGTCTTGACCTATATCCACTATCGATTAGTATCTATATGCTCTATCATGTACCATTAATCAATGGGAACATGTCCAAGATTTAAATCATGCCTCATGAGCTTAGAACCTATCACTTTTTCATTTTTTGGGATCTTTGTTCAAGATTCAATGTTCATCATACACCATTGGATCTTGATTTGGCTAGTCAAATGTCATTGGTTGACATTTATAATTAGAAATCAAGATCATGCCATTTGATAGCTCTATAGGCTCTTTACAACATTCCCAATCAATCTATACTAGGATAGTTCCCTTCCACCATGTGGTGACTCCTCATTCAGTGTAAGTCTTTTGATAAGTCACCTCTCACTCACATCATCGATCTTCTAGATTATTTGGATCCAAACCACTATTTATGATGGATTAAAATTGACATCTCCATTCCTATCATTTGATGTATACATGACTATCATTGATTTCCATGCAACCATCAGTATTTGAACCCTAATGGATAATTGCCTAGATTTATTTTTATGTTCATGTGACTATCAATGATGTTTATGTGACCATCAATGATGTTTACATGATTGTCACATTTTGAACACCAAATAGTTAATTATTGAGCTAAATTTTGATTTTTTTACAACTGTCAATAGTGTCCATATGACTGTCACACTTCAAACACCAAATGATTAATTGTTGTACTTAATTTTTACATTTGCATGACTATCACACTATGTGTTGAACTTTAAAGCCTTACATCTTAAGATAAAAAAGCATGAAGGCACAAAATTTGTAGGAGATGTTCATGGCATCTATAATATTGATTCTATGTGATCCTTTGACCATGAGATTCTTTTTAGGAAAACTAAAAAAATGCATAAATAAACTAACTAGTCCATTTCTGCATGAAATCTAAAGTATCTTTGACTATTCAGCCTCAATCATACACCATCAGATTGATTTTATCTGCATTAACATAAAATATTAGATTATGATATACAAGATCAATTGTAATTGACTTGAATTTAAAATAATAAATAATAAAGTTATAGCTCGAGACATAAAACACTTACTATAAATTGAGATACCCTAATGTTTTGGGACATTAATAAATATGATGTAAACTTTAAGACTTTGAGTTTAGTTTTCAATAGAGGGACTCGACATTATTTAGACCACATTAATAAATAAAAATGGGCAAGCATTAGAGGATATAAAAGGGACCCAATATGGATTTTTAGACTAACATTTGGTTGTATCAACAAATATCACCGAACCTTAGTATAAAAATTAGACTAAGTCCATGACATATTTGAAATGTTCCCACTTAAATTTTCTCTTTCCAAATTTGATTTTAAATTAGAGGGTCTAAGCTAGGGCATTTAGGACAAAAGACCTTAAAGTTATTAGAAATGAATTCAACTCAACTTTTGACATACCAAAGGCTAGTAAAGATCAAAATAATCAAGACATTTGACCTCTATTAAACACTAAAAAATAAGAAATGGGCTATCAAATCAGGCTTTCATGCTTAATATGGGTTCATTTGCTTTAATTAATATTGGGCACTAAAAACATGTAAGATGCTAGTATAATTGGTGAATGGATATTAATTATTGTTGTTAGAAACAAAATGGTAAAATATGAGAATTTATGATGAAAAAATAGTAAAAAAATAAAAATAATTCAGTAAATTATATATTTTAGAAATATATAATTAGGAAAAAAATCTTGTAAAACAAATAAAAAACATTAAGTAATGAAATGAAATAAAAAAAGCCAATGTGAATTCAAAGGAAAAAGAAAAAAAAGATAAAAGAATTCATAAAAATAATAAAATGAAGGGAAAAACCTTTAAAAATAAAAAAATTAAAGCTAAGCCCTTTCCATAAGGGAGAATACAAAATATATATTAGAAAAATAGGGTGCACCATTAAAAGGAGTTGGAAGGAGTAGGGTAGTGCTAAGAGGAATAGAAGAGGAGCCAAGTAGGTATGCATTTTTTGGATGATACAAATTTAGGTTAGTCTCTATGAAAAGGTAGGTGATGTATCAAAATTGCATGTTAATTTATGTGTAAAGTAATTACTAAACTTATATTTGTTAAAAATCAATATTATCATTGTGGATAGTTTATATATGTTATAAAAAATAATACATTTTATGTGTTAGCATTCCACACGATGTAGGAATATGATTGTTTATGAGGTTGATATCAAATACTACAAATCAAGTCATTGACTATGGGATATTAGAGGTTATTAGACACATAATTAAGAATCATATTTGTTATAAGAAATTTTTTTATCCAGATATAGCATAATACTTAAACATAGTGACATAAATATGTGTAATTCTTTCATAAACTACAGAATGTTGAATAGGGTGATTCTTGTTATATTATAATAGATTAAAAATAAATGTTATGATTACCTAAGTCAATACAATGAAATGTATAAGATATGGCGTAATTTATTAATGATAAATATAAGATAATTGTTTTAACTAGTGACTTGATGTTAAAACCAACAATTTGTGATCATAAGAATAAATACAATGATCTACTATGGCAAAATAAATGGGTAAGTAGAATACAATGATCTACATATGGAATCTACTATCAATGGTATTAGATCAAAACATTATATGTGGTAATCTATAAACCATAATGTTGTATATAAACCATTATATTAGATATATCAAAATATATAATGTAATCTATTAGATAGATAAGAATATAATATAATCTATTAGATAGATCAAATATATAATGTAATCCATATAATGTATATCAAAAAATATACATCTAATTAGCTATAAATAAGCCATTGCATATGTGTTAGTCTATTAATAGGCAACATATCACTATATATAGTGAAATATATCGATCTACTATGAATGGAAATAAATCAAAATACATATCCTAAAATAAGATTAAATGAAGTGACTTATTTATTTAAGTATTTACTTTAGTGATTTTATTATTACTAGCTGAGATAAATATTAATATGAAATGACTTGAACAAAGGTATGAATGTAATATAAATGGTCAACAATTATTTGATATACACTATAAGACCACCTGATACCATTAAAAACATGTATACGATACATAATCAAATACATATTTTGAAAATTGGTAGTGGATATATGCATTATATAAATATGTACATAAACACCTGCTACTACATTGGTCCCCTAATTTCATATATATGATAAATGCACTTGGTATATCCCATTGGACTCATTCGGTATTAAGAAAAAGTGACCACTCAGTATTATGGGATATGCACTGTAATTATACAGTGATTATTTGATATATGCACGGTGATTAAAATTGATGTTATGATTATGTGGATATATTACTGAATAGTAGTATAGTAATTGCTATAAATAAATTACCTAGTATTATAATAACTACCGATAACATATTTCTATATATAAAATGCTTATAAAGAAAGAAACTAATTGTTTCATATCATACATATATTCATGGACACTATACATCTAATTAAAGGAGGATTACCTATATATTTGTATGTGGGGTAGAGGAGAGCTAATATTCATAAATATAATTAGCATATCAGAATTAACAATAAATTTATTTTGGCATACATATATATATATATATATATATATATATATATATATATATATATATATATATATATATATATATATATATATATATATATATATATATATATATATATATATATATATATATATATATATACTCATGCCTTTGAATATCATATTTAGATGTTATATTAGTCTAATGATATGATGTTACATGTGGTATGAAATTAACTATATTATGTAAGAACTTAAGTGTATGAGTGGAAGTTTGTTATAAATTCAAATTACAAGAAAAGAATAAATAGAATTATCGCACACCTATATACATTGCATATGGCTAGTATAGCACTTAGGCATAAATTATATTTATTGTAAAAAATTTAGTAGAGTTATAAAACGTGTAATGAATTTGAATATATATATATATATATATATATATATATATATATATATATATATATATATATATATATATATATATATATATATATATATATATATATATATATATATATATAAACTGGTGTATATAGTGTAAGTTAACTTATCATAAAATTATAACAATGTATAAAAAGCTAAAATGTGTTTTAACATTTACTAAGTTATGTTCTTCTAATTTCTAGTATTGGTATAAATAGTTGTAGTACTAAACATTTATGTTGCAATGTTACATTACCTCTATACTACTATTTCACTAATGATATATCCATTATTGATATAATTACATGAAATAAGTATATATGTTGAAATTTTAAATATGAAGAAATATATCTATATGATAGTAGTGAGGAGACTAAGTCTATGATTTGGCTATGTCTTGAACTCTAGGTAAAGGATAAGTAATTTATCTATCGCATAGTAATACCAAACATGTCAACATGGTCAAATCTATAGTAAAATATAAAGATTAAATGCATATACTATTGTACAGTATAAACACATATAGAAACCTTGTGAATACCTTGCAGAGGTTACTTTTTGTTCTATTTTGAGAACTAACATTAAAAAAATGAGGATAAAATATTTTTATAGATAGGTGTATTCACTATAGAAATCATTTCATATCTTAAAGATTCATGAATGTAAGGACTATTGAAATCTGATAAAAGCATTGACTTATATCATAAATGATTGCTAGTTCTTATTTAGATAAAATTCAAAACTTTTGGGTGGTACATATTATAAGTGTGTTAATATGTACAAATTTTAGACATATATAGTGTATAATAGTGCATAACTGATGTGTGCCTATAAGTTATAGTAGTATGTTGTCTATACATAGAGTATGTTTGAGTGTTATAGTACTTTACTTGCTTTATTGTTATTTATGATTATGGGTCATTGATTCTTGAAATTGTATGTTTAGTTATGTCTAATTATGTATTTGAGTTCATAATCAATGAACAATGACATGATAGGATGTCATAGACTACTACAATATAAATTTATGTTATACAAGGGTCGTACAAACTATAATTATTAAGACTAAACCCAAACTTACATTGATGAACTAAATGTATGTGTGGTTGTTATTACTATGAATATCATTTTTTTATGATAGTTAATAGGACCTTGTGCATGTATACAACCCCTAAGAATATAACAAATGCTTAAATGAAATATTTTATGTTCATTTGCAATAAGACTTTCTATGTTATATTTATTTTCTTGAATAGAATATTATGTTTATATTAATCTATGACTACTTTATTATGACTGATTGTAGAAAATTAGTAGTTTTATCATGAACACTAGAGTATGATAATATGGGTTATCATAGGGTGTAGTATGTTTGGAAATGAATTATTAAAATTAGAATAAGTATTTAAATGTGTATTTTACCATGATGGTATAAAATATAGTAAATGTTTTTAGTATATGATACAAAATAATGTGACATTCATTCATATGTTTGACAAAATAAACATATGTTGTTTGGTTATTCTTATGCTTAGCATGTTATGTGATATGATTACTAGTAGGATATAAATTATATGAATATTTTATTTATATTATGTTAACCAATCTGTCAGTACTAATACTAAGTAATAAGTGAGATGGACTTCAATACCTTACTATCATCATAATACTAGATGAAGGTAATCTGATCAAGTAATCAGTATGAATTTTGACTGATCTATAGTTTACTATTAATTATTTTTTTTGAAAAAAAAATCTCAAAGTACGTTTATGGAGACATTGTCCTTTTATGAGTATGACTTACATGTTTGTTTGAAATCTTGTAATATAATGGGTTTTTTACAATACACCACATGTTTAGTTTTAGAAATCATACAATAAACAGGTACTAACTTATCTCTCTACAATCCTATGTCATTAATATATACTCTTCAATAAAGGGAGGTGAATTCCATGATTGTATTAATTCATAGGATTTTTGGTCTATGGTTTATGTGGAAAATTACTTGAATGATGCTCTTTCCCCACAATATTACTAATTTTTAGATGATACATAAGATTGCCAGAGATAATAGAGACTCTAGGGAACTCATTCTTCAGGGAGCCATGTATCTTATTTATGTACATTGCATTATATTATATTTATTATTTAAAATATTATCTTGAAGAGCTAAAATTACACATTTACTATGTATTGACAATATTAGTTGTATATTATACCAAGCATAGCTAGCTATTTGTAATTAGTTTATATATTTATATTATGATGTGTTTCTTATGAAGATAGGAATCAATGATGTATGATGTAGAGAGATTCATTTATAGTTATCACACTTAGAGTATTCTATATGATCTATGATTAGATCCTCATGGTGTAATTTAATTATAGTTTATGTGATAAAAAATTCCATTTATTTCTATTAAGATCCCAACAGGGTTATTACATGTGGTATCAGAGCTATGGCTCAAACTCTAGGAACTAATGAGTCCATTAGAGTTTTTATATCCTTTTATTTATTAAAAAGGATAATAATGAAATGTGTGTGGTAAATTCAATGTGTACGTTGAGAGTAATTGTATCCTCTTATATTTGTTAAAAGGGTTGGTTTATCAAGCATCTTAATGGTGATGGTTGTAATCAATGTTTGGTAGGAGAGTGCATAGTATAGTTAATGAATCATGAATAAAAATCCCTACCATATTTTGATCACTTAGGTTAAACATCTCAAGAATGATTACATCCTTTCTTGGTGATCAATTCGCCCTCATCATTTGTGTTTTGGGTTGTGAGTGTTTAAAAAGAATGGGATGATTCTCACTTAAGTTTATGTGAATTAGTTTTATATCTTATATGCTAACCCTAGGAGTGGGAAATCTTATCAGTGTATTTTAGATGGGAACCACCTACTGTGGCAATAATTATCCTTGTAGTGGATTATAGTAATTTTTCTTGAGGATTCCTATTTGGTAAGAGTTTGTTCATGGTTTGGCACACTTATATTTATGTGGAATATGGAAAAAGTGTATTATAGGGAGGGATATCATTACCTGAGCACTTTTTCACATCAACCATAGACCAATAATCCTTCATAGTAATTCCCTCAATAAATGGCCCTCTTTTTATAGATGAGCATATAGAGATGGCATGGGAATCTAGAGAGATAAGAAAGTACCCATGTGTTGTATGATTTTTAAAATGAACTAAATATGCAGTGTGTCATATAAAATTTGATTTATTAGAAGATATCAAACATACATGTAAACCATACTCATGAAATGATAATGTCTCACTAAACATACTTTGGGCAAAATTTTTACAAAAAAAATTGATAACGATCTATAGATCAATCAAATATATACACACCACTTGATTAGACTACCTTCATTTGACATTGTGATACTAGTAAGTCAATGAAGTTCATCTCATTTATTATTTTGTATTATCAATGTAGATTAGTCATATACAATTAAACCATAAAATTAATTTAGTTTGCATCCTACTAGAAAACATATTATATAACATGTTAATATTAGGAGTAACATACATATATATTTATTCTATCAAATATATGAATGAATCTTACATTGTTTTCTATCTCATACTAGAAATAATGACTACAGTTTACACAATCCAGGTAATTATATATTTAACTATAATTTTCACTAACACATATAGTCTCCAATCATACCACATATATGATAACTCATATTATCATAGTCTAGTATTCTAGCACAAAATTACAAATTTTCCTTAAGTAATCATATAATGTAGTCTTAATACAAGAAAACATAAGCTTTTATTCAAAACTAAATATAATGAATAAAGTTAAAATTTCCATGGAGCATAATAATATACTATAATAACATTAATTAAACTCTCAAAATTGTATGAATGCATACATAAAGTCATATAACACACTATTCATAGTCTTAACCAACACACATACAATTGCTTAGTCAAACATAGATGTGAGTCTAAAGATAATGAATACAATATGTACTATATGGGTATAACATACATTATGATGTAGTATTATATGATATCACATACTATCATAGTTTACAATTACATAAAAATACATAATCAAGCTTAAGATTTGAAAAACCAAGCAACACACACATAATAACAATTAAGCAAGTATGAGCTACACCACCTGGATATGCCCTAAGTTTAAACTGCATACTATATTTCAAGGAAAAATAAATAATTAGCATGTATTAAGATGCACCTTTATATGCTAAATATAGTCAAGCATTTATGCATATTAAGACTACTATAATATGTACCACTTGCAAGGATACAATATTTAATTTCACATAACTAACAATAAATCAATAATCACATAGAAATAGGGAACTTAGAAGATCACTATGATCTTTTATTCTAATATTTTATTTTATTTCTAAGAGACTATTCCAAAAGGTTATAGTTCCTATTTTCTATTAAACTTAATGACTTACTCAGATCATCTACTGAGCTATAAGTATAATCCTTATATATTAGCACATGTACATCATAGTATGCACCTAATGTAGGTACTCTAATGTTATGCAATTAATAAACCATGGTTCACTATTTTTAAACAAAACTACTAAGCATTGAAATCAAGCTGATATAGTATTCATAAACACATGGAAACACACATTTGTATTAAATATATAGATCCATAAAAAAATTCAATTTTTGAAGACATAAGAAATCATGCCTAACATTTGTTTTACATTTAGGGGTTTGTATGCAATTATTTGCTAAGTTATATTTCCCCATATCCTTAACATAGGTTATAATCAACCCATTTAAATACATAACCGTGAGAGTACACCTAAATGAATATATACATATACATTCATAATTCTTATAAATATTACCACAAATTATTTTAATTTTATGTTTGCTTCCCAGGTTTTAATTTAAAGTAACATATAACAAATAATACATACCCATTATAGTGAAAACTTCATTGGATTTATTATTCTTTCCATGTCTGATTAAATTTTTTAAATGTCCCTGATTTACTAACTTTACATAATGTCTATGGTTATACATATTCTTGAATGATAATTAATGAGACTATTTATCCATTTAGATTAACAAGAAGAATGGGATATGTATTTCTATCATTCTTGTTTAGTAAATTTGAAGTCCTTGTAAGACAATTTAGGTAAAAATCTAGCTTCTAATTCATATCACCTATTATAAATTAAAAAATCACACACACACACACACACACACACACACACACACACACAGAGAGAGAGAGAGAGAGAGAGAGAGAGAGAGAGAGAGAGAGAGAGAGAGAGAGAGAGAGAGAGAGAGAGAGAGAGAGAGAGAGAGAGAGAGAGAGAGAGAGAGAGAGAGAGAGAGTCCAATAATAATACACAATAGTATTATTGTTATATATCATTTACCACTTGAAATCCCATATTCATCAAGTGGATCCCTTTCAAAATTATGTATCAGTCATCTTAATATATTTCTAAACATAACATTATTATTTTCATACAACAAATCAGGGCTATGCCAAATCACAGGGCTAAAGACATTCATATTATAACAAATATTATAATAAAAACACACAATTTTAAAAAGAATGTTTGGCAATGCCCATTTGATCATAACTAGATAATTAATTTTTTAGTGTTCCACTATTAACCCCATGATTTAATAATACATAACACTTGGCAATAGACACTTATCAAGATGATGACTCTCCTCTTATTAGATTATAATGATATACCAAATATAGAATTACATGAATATGAATATTTGAATATCCTTGATAAGATATAAAAATATATGTTATCAATTGATAATAATATAGCCTACTTATCGATTGATAATAGAAACTAGAGTTATATCTTATTGATTCAATGTCCATATATCATAGTGTTGAGAAAATAATGTTGCTAAACACATCAGATACATATTGATAATAGTGATTCCCATTCAAGAAATATTTATAACTTGCTCTACAATGATGCCATTATCCATATATGTTTAATTTAAATTAATTCATAAAAATGCATATGGGAAACAATGACACCAAATTACTTGTGATAATCTTCATACCTAATCTTAGCTACAAGTTTTGCACCAGCGATAACATTATTTCATGAATGCAAATCAAATAATAATTTTTAAAACTCCCAAGATTATATATTATACATCTAATAAGTATTAGCTTAGTGAACTATATAATTAGGCTGCTAAATTAATTTTGACTTAAATTAAGGCACCCTTCTTTACTTGACATGCCATGTTATTACGTAATCATTTATGATTCAAAACTGATGCATAAATAACAATTTTAACACACAAAAGTAAGTGATTTATCTAATAATGACATGCATTAACAGGTTGGGGCAATACCTAATTACACAATGCTAGATCATTAATATTATGGCATCCCAATAGTAATTATCTATGATTTAATTTTCCCACACATTGAAAATTTTTGGAAAATATACATAACATTACTATGGATGGGGACTCTACAGCAGTAATTTTTCTCAAATTAAACCAATATATAGTGATTATCAATAATGTCAATGCCTTAAATAAATAATTTAAGCATACAATAGGTATTTATATAGATCAAGGAGTTCCAAAATTATGTTGTCTAAAGTAAGTGACTATCTCCCAAGAGATGTATTTAATGATTATAGAAATTTATACAGATTTAGGTTTTAATAAATCTTTGGTTATTTATATATTATATACATCCAACATATAAGTATGTATTTAGATAAACACAAAAGAATATATAATTTTTATACAATTCAATAATACATAGGCTTGAATGTATTACCCACCTAGAAATGCTTTTCTTTTATTCTACCTGATTCCCTTGCTCTTTTCTCCTTGCATCCCTATTATTCTGCTTCTCTGGCAATCACTTTTTCACTCTATTGTGCCCCCTCTTTTGCTTAGATCTCCCCTTTATCTCTTTTCCTTTGCTAGAGAAAAAAGAAAGGGCACAGGTTTTTTTGTTTTTGTTATTTTAATATATTTAATTCTTTTTAGCTTTGCTATTTTAACATCTAGTTTTTCTTTTATTTAATTTGTTTGTTTTTCTTTAGTTTTTTTTTTTTTTTTTTTAATTTTATAGGATAATTTCCATTTTGCAATATATTTTTAATATGTAATGTTATCATTCCATAATTTTATTAAATTAAATTAGCATCTAATGTACTATAGCAATTTTAAATGGCAGTGTCAAAATTTACAAATAACACGTATTTTAAATTTAGTTTTACCAAATTGTTACTATCATTATTAATAACAGAATGTGCCAAACACACAAAAGAATCCATTATTATGTTTTTACCTATTTTAACAAACCATAGAAAATAACACTCCAAACAAGTAATAAACACACCATAAGCAATTATTTTAATGCATTTATATCATATGTTAAGTAATGTGGTGTGTAAAGGGTTTCACCAGTGCTCTGTTGATCTTCGATGTCTCTATCTATGTAACCCTCTACGATGATGCTATCCCTTTAGCATGTTCTAAGCGATGAATTCTCCTACGTCCACTTCATAACACATAGATAATTAGATCATACAATATGATAAATATATAGTAACAAATACAAGGGAAACAATACATTAATATGTTTAAAATATAAATGCATACATTAACCAACTCATAGTAATCAATAATGTATCATCATGTATCTATATAATATTCTACTATCTCATAATAGCATAAATCACAAACTTAGTAAAAAATATAATCAACTCTAAATTTGTTAGCTTCAGATGTCCATAAATAATATAGAAAGTTTGTCTGATGAGGAATCGAGATATAACTCTTTCTTTCGTATGTCGTAAACTATGACATTCCTCTCATGGAATATCTACTTCATATTTAGATTTCTCAACCCAAGTGTCTTGATTATTTCAAACTAGAGTTTTTTAAATGTCACTTTTGGCCTTGCCCCAAATCCTAATATATTTGGTAGTGGATCCACAATCTCTTCAAGTGCATACACCTAGAACCATTTTCTTGGAGAATGTCCTTTATAGATAATGCTTAGTGTTTGACATATATATTTTGTAGGGAATTTATTCAAAGCTAGCATATTATTTCAATTATTGAATGTTAGAATCTTTGCGTTGTTCAAAAATGAATAAATATATTGTTTGTTTTCTATTAATGAGAAGGTTGTTATTTTCTCTTTAGATTTTTTTTTAGTGTAAAATCACAAGCAAAGAAGGTGGATCTTGAATTCCAACACTTGCACGAGATTCTCGATAATTGTGGGAGTCCTCCTTGTGCCATGAGTTGTGTCCCCCTAGACCATCCAGTATGTGAAACTCCTCTTCAAACTACCTATCATCGGTTGTGATGTTCTTGTAGCCACAATCAAATATCCACTATTCCTCCTTATCGAGGAGGTGGAGTTTACCACCATTGAATGTAAAGTCTACTAGTGGTCCATTTTCCTGGACTTCCTCAGTTTACAGGGGTGGTCTAGTTCAAAATATTGTTCAAAGACCTAGTTTATATATATATATATATATAGTTCTTTCATATCCTATTTAGATTAGTTCGGTGGTATCAGATCCTCCTTTAGTTGAACCTTCCTTTAGGAGTGCCCAATCACATAAGAATGATCTACCACCCCATCTTTTTGGGATAGCATAATCTTCTTAGTTCCTTGTGTATAATTGTTTGATTCTCTTTTTCTTTTACTTTATCTAATAAATCTATTTATTTGAGTTCGTCCTTTTTTTTTTTTTTTTGATATATCGCTGGTTCATGACCGTCTACCAACCACCTTATTATCATCATCAATATATATCTTTATTTATTTTCAATAATAATTATACTAATGTGTGCCAATAATAAAATGCTATGGTTCAGAAGTGTACGAAAGGAAAAATATTTTTTTTAAACTTTTATTTGGAGTAACTATTGTGTGGAGATAAATAAATGTCCCCCACTCCTTCCTCTATAAGTATTCTACCTGCTCACTGTCAGGACCTCTGCCGCACGCTACTTTTGTTCGTCACGTGGACCTGCACCTCTGTCGACGTAGGTCTTGCTGCCTTCGACTTGACCACTCAACAATCGTCCTTGCTGAACCTCCTCACGAACATCTGACCTCTATCTGACTAGCAGATGAACCTGTCGTCGATGCCGGTATCCATCATTGTCGTTGTTGCACGCAGTGCCACCCTTAACCCCTTTTCTCCAATGCAGGCGCGCCACCCTATGAATCTCTACAGATATATCATGTTGCCGCCAGTAAATTATCTGGTGATATCAGATATCTGATAAAGGGCATTAACGTTTGCCTTGAAACTTTCATTGCTGCAGAGGATGCTGCTAGAGCGTACAACGCATAGGTTAATAATATCAAATGTAACAAAGCCAATTTTAATTACTCTAATAAAATTTATTCTGGGATAATCAATAAAGAGCTGGGAAAAAAAAAAAAAAAAACGCACTCCCCCAAGAAGTCCGAGGCCTGTAACCCTAACCCTATTTGTCATAAAACCTTTTCCCCTTAATCCTTCGGTGCAGACAAGTTTTAATGGGAAAATATATATATATATCCGTCTGATTCTATGAGATTTTAGTTTCAGAGATGTATGTTTTACAATACTTTTCTTCAGATCCAAATTTCATGGATAAAAATATGCCTACCTTCATTTCGCCGTTACAAAACATGTAGATGTAGTGTACAAGATCTAATTAGATTATCAATGAAACGTGGAAGAAAACAAAGGGGGATAAAAAGGCTATTATCTTTTCTAGAAGTTGTCGAAAAAAATTACTCGGTATATTTCATTTTTAATTAGATGCGTGAAGTGGGGCATTGCTTGGAAGTTGTTTTTTTTGTTTTCAGCTGGACATTGTTTCATTTCATATTGACAACCACAATTGACATCCGTTAATTTTACTAGAGTTTCTATGCAGTTCGATTCCTCCCCTCTCTCCACATCCCTATCTATGTGACCATTACATCTTTACTTGCAATTGCTAGCTATAAATCTCTGTTCTCTAAGTAATGAAATTGACAACACCTTGCTTTTAAATTTTTTTCCCGTCTTTTGCTTATGATTTTATGATCTTAATTTACTTATATTATTATATTTAGTAGTATAAATATCCTTAATTAATTTAGTTTAAACCCCCTTAGAGATTGTAATATTAAGGTTATTATCTTAATTTTTTTATATATTATATTTATTGATAATACTATTATCTTTTCTACAATTTTTTTGTTAAATGATGAAGATGACCTCAATTTAATTGTATTTTATGTTGAATTTAAATAACACTTTTTAAAAATAATAACATGTTTTAAATTACTCTAAAAAATATCAAGATATATCAATTTCAAGATGACTATCTTGAATTTTCACAAATTGATTAAAAACTACATTACTTAAATTGTGAATTTATTATTGACTGGTAACATATGACAAAAATGTAGCTACCCCACTTCCTTTGGTTTAATAAAATATTTCTGAAAAAACTTTAATTACATTGCAAACTTGACATGTCATATTTTTTATTATCTCTTAAAAATAATAATAATTTCGTGATGATAATCAAATGAATGTTAAATTTAAGATGGAAATTGTTATCATGTTCAAATAGATTTTAAATTTAAAGTTGAATATTTTTATTAGCATATATATTTATTATGCTCCATACAACTTACAAATATAATTATAATTTATATCTAATTTTAAAACTATAAAAATAATTAGATTAACTAATTTAGAAATATATACTTATAATTTTTTTAATAATATAATCTTGAAAAAATCAATAATTTTATTACTTTTTCTTAAAATTTATTGTTAACCAATAATAAATGACTTCAATCTGTATATATTAATATTATATTACATTACTTTTGAAAAAACATTGCTCTACAAAACATCATTCGGAAACAAAATCTACAAGTCCCCCGACCATGTCATTAAACGGATATGAAGATCCTGTACATATGTTTGGTTTGGTAACATGGCATTACATAAGTGATAGAGGGATAGTCATCTCGCAAAGTTTCAATTTATTTAATACAATCTTAACATAATTAAGGTTAATGGAATAGGGCATGCGAAGCATGGCCACTATATTTTGGTTCGTAAACACTATAGCATCAAAGGATTTGATCAAGTAGGGGAATTTTTGAGGAAATTGAAAAAGTGGGTTCTGTGTTGACTAATTATTTCTCTTAAAATATATGATTGTGTGCCAGTATACATATTTTATGTAACCTTTTTCCCCCCGAAACGGGCTTTTAAATTTGGCATTTGGAAAGGGTATGCTAAATAATTTCACTTATAATATATAATTTTGTGTTATATTGTATGTATTTTTTTCCTTCAAATGGCTTCCTAGATTTAGCGTTGGAAAAGGGGCATCTTAGACGAAAGTGGATTGAACAAGCAAGGTGTGTTTATAGTCACCAAAAAAATTAAGTAGATTGGATATTTTAATATGTAAGTCTTTTAAAATTAAAGTAAGCTGAAAAAGTATGAAAAATATGCTAACTATTGGTTAAATTAATTAAATCAAATTTATAAAAAAAAAAATTAAAATCAAAATGTGTTGAATCACAATTTTTTGGATATCAAAAGTAAAAGAGTTTGAAATATTAATGGTCATTTTTTTAGAAATAACTTTTTAATTAGTTTCAGAGGAAACTATTCTCTTCACTTTCTATTAACTAGTGACTAATCTTTGTTTTTTTGTCCATTCAAATTACATTGATTTGAGTGTCATAAAATATGTTCAAACTTCTGGTAAAAGAAATTGTAGGTTTTTTAACAAAACAAATAAAATATATTATTTGGACAACTATTATTGATTAAAGAAATTACATGTTACGAAAGTCTTCACTTTTATCGAGGTAATGGATGTTGAACAAAACATAGAAATAATGAATGATTTTCAATGCTCGCATAACTACATACAACCACCTTTTAGAGAATCAAGACACCTTCAATTTAATCCTCTGAGTTGTCATTCAATTAGGATGGTGTGCTGTCATTAATAAATTGCTTGTTTTCTAGTTCTTGACCCTTCGTGCTCCTTAGCTTGTAGTTCATGGTAAAAAACATGGCAGAAATTGTCTTGTGCAAACCAAAATTAAATGCAATATAGCATGGTATGTAATCTCAAATTGGTCAGAAAAGGCCGGTAAGAGTAAATCCTAGTAAGAAACATATTCATGGATAAAAAATTTCCATCTTTCTTTGGGTATCACAATAGTATATCAGGTTTTAGAGTAGGTGAGTTCAAGAGATTACATTATAATATCCTAGAAGAACATCTGCTGTGGTGGAAGCATTTGTCAGTAAAAGAAGGAAAACTAAAATTTCCCAATGATTTCTGAGCCTTTTCATTCTCCCAATAGGATTATATAGCCTATTGGCCTTAAAATGGCACCCAAAGTTTTGAAGTTAGTGGTCTTCACATATTTTGAGAGACAAGGTAATATTTTATTATTTTTTTAGTTTTAAAAAAAAAAAAATTATGTAATGAACATGTGAATTGGTTTTTATTTCAATATTTACAAATGAAAAATGCTTTTTGGTTTCTTCTTATTTATATTCACCATGTTCGTAAGACTAAAGAAATGATTTTAAGGAATGAAAATGGAGCACTTTTGAGATCATGTGTTTCATGAGGCATAATTTTTTTCTCTTCCAATAAATTAATGATATTCTAGGTAATGCGGCTTTTTGGAAGGTTTGTGTGAAATGCTTCTGACATAGATAAATTTTTTTGAGGCATAATTAGGGAATGCTTATATTTGAGTTGAAAATGTGTCAAACTTATGGTCCTCCTTTTTTCATTAATTTGAAAGCTGGCTCGCCTGCTTTTTGTTGTATTTTTTTCTTTCAGATTTTGCTTATAAATTATGAATTGATTTGGTATGCAGAGTTAACAGTGGAAAAAATGGAGGCCAAGGAGATGGTGGTGGCATTGGCAGTGCTGATGTAATGACGTAATGGCTATTTCTTCGTTGTGATTCCATGGCTAGTTTTTCTCATGGTAATGCTTGATACACAAGGTAATAATTGTTTACAAATTCTTGTTGAAAGTGTAAATTATAAACAAAGAAAGAGTATGAAAAATTAACATTTGTGGTAAGAATTATCATAAGTCTATACCCTTGTAACATGTTGGTTATATTGTCGATTAGGGCTTAAAGATTTGAAGATACTATTTGAGGTCATGGGCATTGCAACAAATGCCATCAAATGTGTAGCACATGATGCCCCTGTAATGGTGCTTATCATGTTGAACTTCAAATGCATGTTTGGTTATTGTGGGCATGGGGTCTTTCATCTTTCCCTAAAATTGCAATTCTAATGGTACTCTATTTTTTTCTAGGATAAGACAACATTAGTAGATGAAATTGTGAGAGCTAAACAAAGATGTCGCTACATCTATTAGAACCATATTCTCTTTTTTCAAAAAATAACTGGATGCCAAGTAATCCTCTCTACATGTAATTCATGTGAAGACATGTGTGTCAACTGTTCTACACCTATCATGGCAAGTAGCATACATGTTTTTAACTATTTTACAATTTATATAGTTCAAACTCCCTGCAAGGACTTTACGCTTTGCACATTTATTTTTATTAAGAATAAATTTTCATTATCTAAACATCTAGCATGTAATGACAGTTTTGCAATGTTTATGAATTGAATTAAAAATAATCCAAAAATTGATGTTATTACTGGAATATGATGCATACATTAATTCATTTCTGTTTTTTAAAGTGAAACCAGATCAGTAAAAATCAGATGTTCAAATTCTTTGGACATCTTTTTTTCTTTTAAAAGCTCCTTTTTTGAGCTTTGACATTATCAGTTTTTGATATTACAAAATAAAGTTTCTTTTCGAATCTCCAAACCATTTTTATTCATAGGAATAATTAATATTTTTTTCAATATTCTCTTGCCTATATGCATATACAACTCTTCATGCAATGCACATTCTAAAGAATCATTTTTAAAAATTTATAAGTTTCGTAGAGACTTCTTATGGTCTGATAAGAAGCAAACTTAAGGCTTTCGTAGAGTGTCCTCGAAACTTTCTTTTCTTCTATAGGACAAAGGAGGAAAGTAAATTATTGATATTTATAAATATAATATCACTCTTTCGGCTAAATGGGTGTTTTAAATCATTCAAGCGTTCAAAACATAGAAGGCTCTGTTTCAACATTGTATTTGCAAAGGCCAACATTATGGCAAGACTAGTATGAAAATAATTGTGCTCAATGATTTTGTCATTGCATCTGCCCGTGTCAATGTTGAAGGTTTATTATTTTTATCGGTGAATTTCGAATGTGATTAGATATTCAAACCATTTCTGAAATGATTAATTGATTGAATTAGATAAAATAATTCTTTCCGTCACCATAACATCTGAGGGTCTCTTCTTATTTTCAACAAAAATTATCTGTTTTGTAAAAATCATGGCAACAAAGCAGTATAATTTTTTTTTATCTAATTCGTAAAAATCATGGAAACAAAGCACTATATATATTTTAAAAAAATTGTATTTTTATTATGTTGGATATTATCTCTTCTTAAAATTGGACACCATTGCCTATTCTGAAGAGAAAGTTCAAAGTTTTTTATGTATTATGTCTTTTTATTATGTGTTTTTTGTTTACATATATATGAGATTTTTTTAATGCTATAAATCCCTTGTTATGTGGGATTTATTTTATTTCAGATATATATAAGATTATTCTTGATGCTATAAAGCCTTTGTTACGGTTAGGGCTTTAGTTTCTAGTAGTATTATAGAAAGAAGGTTATAATTGTGACATGTTATTTAAATATTGCTCTATAATATGTTATATAGAATTATGTATCACTTTTTTTCAACTCATGAATCCATTTTTTTCAAACTCTTAGAAAATTAAACTGGTGGACTATAAAGTCTTCATTATATATTTAACATGTCAATCTTGAGTAGATCTAGGAACTCCTCTTGATCTAAAATTTCTCTCTCTCTTTTTTTTTCCATTTTATATTTTATGAAGGCATTATATTAGAACATAGAGTGAGCCAAATTAAAATTTCTTATCATAATTATCATGTGTATAATATGACAAATTATTTTAAGTAGGCTTTTTAGACTTTTCTATAAGCTTATGGGTTTTGGAAGTGGATTCATATTCTTTTCATGCATTTTTATTTATATTTTATTTATAGAAGGGTAACTTTGTTTATGTATCATTCTTAGTGGTTGACATACATTAATTTTATTTAGAATATTATCAAAATTTCTATCATTTTCAACATTATAAAATATTAATTGTACAATTTTCATTAGCAAGATTATTTTACGACATTTTTATACAATCAATAAAATTCATATATTCACATATTATTTATTTAAAATAAAATTTTAAGTTAATCAAATTAACTTATAATTTTAAAACTTGTATGAATTTCTCAACCATTAGATTTGTGATTAATGCATCATATATAAAATCTATCCTGATATATTACCCTATGGCTCTCCTACAATACCATCAAATAAGTGGCATAGTTGTTAGAATAATTTATTTTCCACCACTAATCCTTAATGAAAAGGTTGAAATCCACAACAGTTGAACATTATTTCATAATCATATGTTCCTCTTGTTTGACTTCCCTTACTCATGACAATATGGATACTAGATTGGTCGTCACTTGTTACTTCGGTTGGGCATGTTTGTACCTTTAGATTTGCAAGTGAATATTTAATATAATTATGTGAAAACAAATATTCCATTAGTGGATCCCTTTTGTTCGGCCTTCATCGTTCCTAAGAGTAATCCACTATCTCCTTTGTATGATTCCACTACATGTAATTAATATTTATTATTTTTAATTATATGTTATACGATAACATTTTTCTAATTATAGTTTTTAGCCATGTTTTGATTATTTTGAAACATGAATATCATCTACCCATATTTTTATTATAAAAAACATATTTTCTTTTATATTAATAATTTTTATTAGTATATTTGGTGATTCAATTGAAATAAAATTAATAATTGACATTGATATCACATCACAAGTGATTTGGTGAAATAAATATCACCATAGCTTAAACAAAATATTTCAAATATCTCAATATTGGATGCAAGGGAACATATTCATTAAAATATTATTTGAAAAAATTATATAGAATATTGAGTTTGTTGAAAAAATCTTAATAATCTAAATCAAAATGTTTTCACCATGAGGAGTTAAATATGACCATTTATAATGTATATCATGAAAGATTGATCATAGTTTAGTTTATAATATTAACCATCAATGATGGTTAATTTATAGTTTTTCAAATAATTTTGTTTCAACGTCTATATTAATTATATGTATGTGAATTATCTTTATGTGTGTGGGTGGGGTTTAAAATGATCATATATTCAAATGTCGAAACATATTCTTTTGAAATTCATTTATAACTCTAAAGTGAAATGTCAATGTTAGGATTTCGTTATTGTTTGTGTGTATCAATATAATCACTGAGGACATCTTGAATCTCCACAAACTTCATGTCATGAATATGAATAAAACCTTATTTATTATTTATATATAAATAAACAAATTCATAATCATATAAGAATTTAGATAAGTAATATGTGCCATTTACAAATGTGTCATTTCTTAAAAACCACCTTATTAAAAGGTTGATAATAATATGTATGGTTGTTATGAAAAAATTAGTATCCACATAATTTTTTTTAAATATTTTTATTCAATGTTTTAAGAACTCACATTACATCACCAATCATGTCTTTAAAAAAAGGACTAATAATATTATTTTATAAATGAGCTCAAATTCGTGCTTGGTTACATTGCCTCAAAATAGGTGACCAAACCTATAAAGAGTTTTTAAAATTCCTCCAAGATAAGTACATCGTAGATTAGACTAAAGGCATGAATATTTGTCAACATCTTACTTGCGTGCTTAAAATCTTCTCAGTGTTTTGTTATCACTTAAATCCAATGTTCCAAGCACAATAAGAGATGTTGGAAAGGACACACATTCTACAAGAACACATTAATTTCATCCCTTGAAAGGTCCTCAATGCCATTAATAGGTCTGAAATGTCCAACTAACTCTAGTGGAATTCTTAAAGGAAGTACAATGCATGGTTAGTTTAGTATCCATAGATATTGGTGGTTTACCTTATGAAATTCGCAAGTCTACTTAACACTTTATAGGACTTCACTTGTTTCGAGTCTATAAATAATTTTTAGAAAACATGTCTCTAGGTGTTATCATCAACATCAAAAATATTAAGTTCATTCTTAAGGCTAGAGACACAAATCTAGTGTCTCTAATCACTAGGTGGCATCCCATCACCCTTCTCATTGTGTCATATAAAATCCTCACCACAATCCTTGTGAACCGTCTCCATTTCATTATATTCTCCATCATTAAACCAAAGTAAACATGATTCATTAAGAATATATACATTTTAGACATTTCATCATTATCTGTGATGGTATGGAATGAGCATGGACATCTTACCAGTGGGTCATATTGTCCATATTAAAATTTGAAAAGGCATATGATAAAATTGAATGTCCATCCATAATAGCCATGCTCTAGGCCTTAGGATTTGATCAATTTTTAACTCAATATTTCATAATTTTTATTTAAAAGCCTCAGCTTGCCTCACTATTGATGGTCTCAAATCCAATAGCTTTGGATTATTTTGATTTGTTAAATAAGGTTTCCCTTTGCCTCCATCTCTATATATTTTGTTTTATAAAGCTTTTGATTATTATTTTGTTCATAGAGTAGAGTGAGGACTCATGAGGGGAATTTTTTTTTGTGATTACTCTTCTTAACTCAATAATGGACACTGCATAGATGATATCCTTCTCAATGTTGATGAAAAAAATATTCCATTAAAGAGGCACTTAACTACATTGATATTGTTTTGAAAAACATTCAAATATAATATGCAATGTGCTAAAACCCAATACTTCAGATAGCACATGATACCAATGTTGAGAATGCTCAATAAACATAATTGGGAGAGGATACAAAAATGAAATAAATTTTAATTTCTTATCATTGCATTTTCTTCTGATAGTTATTCCTTCAATATATCTTAATATGTCATTGATATAATGAATACAAATTTGGAGAGTTGGATCACAAATTTTCTATCATTAGCTAGAAAATTTTAGGTTTACTATAAGATCCTTTATATCACTTATGTATATTATTGTTCAATTTATATCACTTATGTATATTATTGTTACTGTTGAGCCCCATCTAAATCTCCATATAACAAGTTGGCCAAAAATCTATGGGATTTTTATGGTCCAATGCTAAATAGACTTATAGTTATAAAATATTTGCTTTGGATATTTTCTATCTTCCTCATGACAAAGGTGGTATGGGCATTATTGAAATTTACACAAAAAGTATTTTTATATGTGCTAAATCTATGGTCTGAACAATTGAAGGAAACGATGACTATAAAATCATCCTATGGCACTAAATTTACTTTATCTTTCCATATGGTAAAGTCGTTTGGAAAAATGTTGGTTTCACACCTTAATTGTTATCACTCCTTCCATCAATATTAAAGGATATTTTGTACCTAGTTGGAAAGATTTTCAAGTTGTGAAACCATATTTCAAATGGGTGGTCGATGGTTTCTAAAATTACTTGTCTTTCAATGACCATAACATGTGGTGGTCTCTTATTATCAACATTTACACTCTTCTCTTATGAAATGTGAAAGCTTTGAGGCTCTTTAGAAATTATATTCATGAAGTAAAGGATTTGATTTATTATCATTATTGGGCTCCTTGGCATTTGTTAAAATAGAATTTTAAGTTAATCAATTCTCAGTTAACTTCCATCTTGTGCATCCATGGAATGATGCTCATTATCATACTATATAAACTAGGTTTCTAGTCCCCATGCGCTTGGTGGAAAGGCTAGAGACGGAACTATAAGGTACACATTACCAATTATTCTTGAGGAATCTTTTATCAAGTCATGGGCGCTTTCTCATAGCTTTGGGAAATTTAAATATGTGATGGAATTTATATTCTTCTTCTAGGAAATGACTTGCCAAACATGAAAAAATGTGGGATGCAAAGCTTTAGCCCAATATTGCTCACTTTATTTGGTGCTTGGTTAACCATGGCCTTCTTCCCAAGAAGCATCTACTTTATATTGGCATTGCTCAACCTAAGTGTCTTGCTTATTCCAAACTTGTAATCTCTTAAACATCTCATTTTGACTTGCCCTAAATCCCAATCCTTTTGCCACTAGATCCACAACCTCTTCTAGTCCTTTCACCCAAAACCATTTTCATGGTGAATGGCCTTCTTCATGGATAAGGCTCACTATTCAACATATATATTCTTAGTGGAATTTCTTTAACGCTATCATATTATTTCAATTATGAAAAGCTAGAATCTTAGTTTTGTTTATAAAAGAAGAAGCGTATTGTTTGTCTTCTATTAATGACAAGGTAACTATTATCTCGTTTAATTTTATGAAAATAAAACACGAGGACAAATGGTGGATCTAGAATTTCAACCCCTACTAGAACTTCTCAATAATTGGCAGAGTGCTCCATAACGCACAAGTTGCATCCCCCTAAACCATCCATCACATGGATCTTTTTCCATGATGACCTATATCCGTGGAGATGTTCACGTAACCACATCTGCTTCCCCACTCCTCATCGATGGGTAGAGTCTATCGTAGCTGCATGGAAAGTCTACTATTAGTCAATCTTGATGGAATTCTTCAGTATATATGATTGGTTTAGTTTGTAGTGTTGTTCAACAACCCTTTGGTTATGGTATTATGGTATTATTAGCTACCCCAAATCCTATTCAAGATAGTTGGATAGCACCAAATGCTTCTTTTATTGAGACTTCCTTTTAAAATACCCAACTTCTGAAGGATGATCCACCACCTCTTCGTTATGAAACAGCTGCACATACTTAATTCCTTATATTAAGTTCTTTAGTTCTCGTATTGTTATGTCTTATTTGCTAATTTTACCGATTTAAATTTGTCCCATTTTTTCTTGCATAAAACTAGGCCATGACCATCTACCGACGACCATATTATTATTATTATAAGCAATCTATATCTTTATTTTTTAGTTAACATTAGCTACACTAATGCCTTCCAATAGTCAAATGCTATTTGTCGCTTTCTGCAAGTGGAGGTAAATAAATGCCCCATTGTCATTATCGGCAGGTATTCTGCCTGCTCATCGTCACGACCTCTGCCCCACGCTGCTGTTGTTCGTCACCCGGACCTGCACCTCTTTCGACGTATCTGTTGCTGCCTTCGACTTGGCCGCTCAACAATCGCCCTTGCAGCAGAACCTCCTCGCTGACATCTGATCTCTATCTGACTACCGCCTGAACCTGTTTTTCATGCCGCCACTGACGACCTTACTCGATGAAGGAAACCACCATTGTCGTTGTTGCGCGCAGTGCCACCCGCAACCATTTTCTCCTCGCAGCCGCGCAACTCAATGAATCTATACAGATGTATCATGGTGTGCCCAAGGGATAAATTGCCTGGTGAGATCAGATATCCGATAAAGTGTATTAGCGGTAATTGGCTTGAAAGTTTCAATACGGCAGAGCTGCAGCGTAGAATGCATGTGTCAAGAATATCAGAGGTAAGATTATTTTTCTAATGAAATATATTCTGGGATAATGAATAAATAGCTGGCGAAAAATGACTTCCAGGAGAAGTGGAAGGTTTGTAACCCTAATATTTTTTTTTTAAATTCGAAGGCCTCAGCGTAAACAAAATGGTAAACCTTTTTGCTCAATCTGTCCATGAGAACATGTTTTTGTGGCAGATACTTTTATTAGATTTAAGATTCTAGTGTCATCTGCGTTTTTATTTTAAGAGATGTAAGTTTACAATTTCTTCCCCGTCCCCCTCTCCTCCTCCCTTCCTCAATCCTTCCGTGCAAACATGTTTTAATGGTACAATTCTTTTTGGTTTACGGATGCGTGGGGTTCCCTACATTTTCATTTTGAGAAATATAAATTTTATTGTAATTGTTTTTCCTCTTTCTTAGTTTTTCTTCTTCTCCGTCCCTCAATCCTCACCCTGCCCTGCAAACATGTTTTTGAAATTGTTACCATAATTTGTACTTAGAAGTGTGAAAATTTTTACTGAAAACCTTTTATCTTTAGCTGCAATGCTTACTATATTTGTTTCTTTTTAGCTGGACGTTGTTTCTTTGACAACCACAATTGGCATCCCTTCGTTCTACTATAGTTTCTACGTAGTTCAATCCTTCCACTCCTTCGACATCCCTACCGGTGTGACCATTACAATTATAATTTAATTGGTAAATGTAAACGTCTCTTCATTAAGGAATGAAGTTGACAACATCGTCCTTTTATTGTTTGTTTTCTTGTATTTTTATTTTTTAATTAAAACGTTGGGATATTAATTTTCATAATAATATAAATATATTTAATTAATTTATTTATTTCTTATCATTTATAAATAATGTTGCTTTACAAGAATAAGAGAGAAATAGATAAGCTTTAGAATAAAAAGTAAGGGCCTTCCAACCAAAACCAAACAAACAACTAACCAATGACAATTGCACAACCACTTAACAACAAAGCAAACAAAAACTATTCACAGCCACTTAACAACAAAGCAAACAAAAAATAATAGTTAAAGTGTAGCGAAGCTAACTCAAAATTCCTTCAAGGGATTTATTCGTAGTGTCCACCATGTTCCTCAATACCCCTTCGATGTGTCGCATACATTTTATTCCTCTCAGTGCCCTTGGATTTTTTACCTAGTTTGCTCGAACCCTCATCATTTTGCCTCCTCTTGAGTAACTGTCTTAATCTGTTCACTCGGGAAAGATAATTATCAACCGTAGCCTTATTGAAGTGAACTGACATGCCAATATTCTTCTTGATTGACACATTTTCTTTCTCAAGAGTGACATATGTTTTCTTCCAATTTTTCAATACAATCTTCACATTCTTGAGATCCTCTTTGTGACATAAATCCTCATGATTCAAGTTAATATTTCTAAAAGATTGATTTCTTCCAATTTTTCAATACAATCTTCACATTTTTGAGATCCTCTTTGTGACATAAATCTTCATAATTCAAGTTAATATTTCTAGTGGCTTATTTTATTAATTTCTGGTCCTCCATAAACCATCTCATAATTCCCCTGTGAAGCTCCAAATCATTTAGAACCAAATTCACCTTGTCTTGAATATTGAATTCCTTTGCCACATCATCGAACTCGTCCACCATTTCCTTTTTTCTGGTGGAGATATCCTTTGTATTTTCTTTCTTTTTTTCCTCACCACTCTTAACATTTCAATAATCCCAACCCTGCAGCCACTTCATTTTCGCATCAAAAGAAATCGTTTTATCGTCAATTTTATCCATTCCTTTGCCCACCCCAAATGCCATCCTCTTCTTTTGTTATTGAGTCTTGATGATGTCAATTGCTTTGGGATGCTTCTCCTTACTGTCACTTCTCAAACTATTACTCTTAGGCGATCCCCCCTCGTTGCTTATATTATCCACCATGATCCCCAGGGCATGTCCTAAATTCATACACTTATGATAATTATAGAAAATTAAAATGATCGCCTCGTAAGGAGGGAAGGCAGGTTTGACATCTACCATAGAGTTTTCCAAATAAATCATGATATACATAGGCAAGCTAACAGGATCATGATGTCTAAAATAATTCAGGAACGAAAACTGAAAACAATGAATCACCTTGTACCTTAATTTTAGTGTTATGAACATCATGATTTTCTTGGCCACTTCATCATATGGATGGGGGAGCGAGTCACACAGATAACCTCCCCCAGAACTCATTAAGCTCTTCATCACTCATCCATTTGAAAGTGTGTCAAAAAAGCAATGATATCCTCTGAAACATTAAAGAAAATACCCCCACATATTGATGAACCTATTAGGTTTGCATATTCAACTAAAACATGTGGGTCATACCCTTCTATTTTATAGATGAAGTTGGTCAGTCGTACTACATGCAAGAACTTTGACAATTGTCTTCGTATTTAAGATATATGTAGAGGAAGGATCCACCCTACATAAACATCCTCCCACTTTGTCATCAAATTGTCTTTTTTTAGCACAATAATCATCTTGCCTATAGCTATTAGTACTCAAATAAAAGACCACCACTAAATTCCAACAGGCTCCTCCGGAATGAAATTTTCAAGAAATAATGGTAACTATGAAATGGCCATCTTGAAAGTACATCTTCCCATTAAAGTCGTTGAAATCCATATGATGAATTTGTAAGGCTTTAAAATCAATTAACCAAACCACCACAGTTTTAAACATTAAGCTTCCCCACCACCGCATCTTTAGAAACATGCATTCTTCCACTCTTCGCCCATTGAAAGGGATCCTTTTTTTCTAAAGTTACACCTTCATAAATATATTTTGAATAATAAACTAAAATAATTCTTCATTTTTGATCCACTTATTCAATCTTTATGAGTCCACTCCCAAATTTTAAAATCAATCGATAATTTAATTCCCTTCCATATAGATACGATGAATTCAAACTTTCTTAGATGAATCTATGATATAATGAAATTCGTCAATTATATTTGTAATGGTAAAATTTGTTTCATTCAATGTTCAAAGGAAATTAATAATATTTAGAGAGTCTCTCTCAATTAACAGTTATTTAACTCTAATTTTCTTAGCCAATTATAAACCCCTGAGTGATGCCAAAACTTTAACCTAGTGATTAGTTTGAATTCCCATGTTACCTAAATAAGCTGCCACAAATTCTCCCTTATCATCATGGAGAATGCATCCCCCCATACTCTCCCTTTTGCCCAAGATACTCCTAGATTGCCTTTGCAAGTACCATCAAAATTTAATTTGACCCATCGTAATGATGAGACACATTATTTCACATTTTCCTTTAATTTCACTTTAAGATCTAATCCACACTGACCATCATAATTCAAGTACCAATTCCTTGTATCCTTACCTATAATTCATTAAATTCAACCTTTTTACATATCTTAATTCTCTTGACAATTTTAGGTAAAAAAACATTTATTTCTATTGACTACCCTCTTCCTTGAATTATTATGATTCTTAAAAATGTTTCCATTCCTTTTCTTCCAAATACCCCATAGGATATAAGGTAACAACAATTATCCATTTTTCTTATTATAAACATTTATTCTTTAAAGGGGATTTCTTAGAGCTCTAAATTTCAAGTATAGAAGAAGGTTGAGGCCAAGATATTTGGAAATTTTCCAAAATCATACCCCATACTTTAATGTTAAAATGAACATTTTAACATTAAATGTTGAATATATTCAAAGTCTACTTAACATAAAGGGCATCTATTGATGAGAATCATACCTCCTTTTTTTAGATTGTCCTTTGTACGGATCTTATTCTGCACTAGAAACTACATTAATATATTCGTGGGGATTAACTCATTTATCCACAACATGCCCCAATGAAAACCATCAGAGGTTACATTTAACACCATGTGTTAACCTAATTTAACATTATAATTACCATCAAAGATTTCTCTCCCCAATAATTCATATTATATATAGATGTTTTTCACGTGAATCCCTTTATATAGTGTATTTAAATCCTTTAGAGTGGTGTTATCATCCCTATCCATATTTTTTTGATAAGGCTTCCTCTATAATTCTTTTTTATATAATCTTCCAATTTCATCATTTTTTTTTGAAGGGGTTCACCAATCTTATACCATGGTTTAACCTCATTCAATGGATAGTATAATAACCAAGATTCTTCCCAAAAGTGCACTCTACACCAATCTAAATCTTCTATTTAATACCATTAATGACATGTTTATTACTACTAACCCAAAAATTCCAAAAACATGTTCTAATTAATTTATCATCATAAATAAAATTGACAGCCTCTCTAGATTATAAATATTTAACTTGTATAATTAGAATACATTAATTAGATTCATTTATGAACCTCCAACCCATTTTGACTGTATGGACCTTGTTCATAGTCTTCTTACGAAGCCCTAATCCTCTAAGGTGTTTTGTGAGGTGAACCTTTTCCCCTAAAACCAATGGGAATCTAATTTTCTCCTTAGAACCTATCAATAAAACCTTTTCAACAATGAATCAATCTTATTCACTATTTTAGTTTAGTGATTTTTAACAAAAACATTAAATACAAAATAAAAATTTGAAGTGTACTCGTAGTTAACATCAACTTATGATCTTGGGAAAGTACCAAACCTTTACAACATGCTAATTTATTTTGAAATATATCTAAAAGGGCATTCCAAAAATGTTGAGGCATAATGGTGCCAAAAAGTGGCACACCAAGATATGTTGATCATAATTTCATTATTTGACACCCCAAAACATTAGTAATTTTATGTTGTCTCATATTGGAAAAATTACATAATTATTTATCTAAATTGATCTATTAATCAGATGCCTCCTCATAAATATTTATGACCTTACTATTTATTTAGCTTATTTAACTAAAGTATCACCCAACATAATAATGTCACCAAATATTTTTTGATATGATATAGGTTTTAGACATATTATGGGTTTTAACTCTCCAATTATCTCGTTCCTAATTTTTTAAAAAGGGTTCTACTAAAATATTTAATTTATAAAAAACAAAAAAACGTTCATATCATGGTTTTTATTTTCAGTTGTTTACATATCATATTTATTGATAGTTTTAGTAGATTTTCTACAATTTTTCTACTAAATGTTGAATATGTCATCAATTTAATCATATTTCTATGTCAAGATTGAAAAAATAATTTAAAGGAATAATAGCATACTCCAAATTTTTCCCTAAGATATCAAAATATTTAGTCACCTTCTTCAAGCAATTATTTTTCCTTATGGAAGTGAAATAGACATTAAATTTATGGTTGAAACTCTCCTTTCAATTTTGAATTGATATTATTCACTAAAATTCTCTTATTAAACCTGCAACTTTTGTAAGATGGTTTCTTCTATATTGAGAATGACCTTTTTTCCTTAGAAACTTGTTTTCTTAACTCGATCCTCTAAAACAATCAATGAAAGCCTTAAAGACTTGATGTTTGACTTAGAGAGATTTATTAGTACAAGTTTGAACACTTATTAAGAAATTTTATGCTTCAAAACTTAACCCAATCAAAAAGACTGCTATAATATTATTTTAGGTCAATTAGATCTAAAATAAGTGTTTGGCTCTTGAACATTTTACATAATTATCTTAAGTCAGTTGGATCTTTAAAAAAATGTGTTTGGCTCTTGAACATTATACATAAGACTTTTGGTTATCCTTAAATGATTATAGCTTATTCATATTAGTAAGAAACCAATCTTGAGTTTATCTATTTCTTAAAAGAGCAATTCAAGACAATTATGTTATTTAGGCCTATGTAAGACTATTCCACCCTTCTCACTTTATTTGACCCTATACACTCAACTGAATGAATGAAACTAAAATTACTATTTATTGTGAAAGGACCAAACTATCTTCACAAACATCTATACTATATTTGGACCCAAATAACAAGGTTGAACAGCTAATTCTTCCTCTTTTTTAGGTCTCTCAGTAGACACATATAGGAATTTCAAACACAATCAAATATTTCTTTCATAAAAGAACTTATGGTCATATGCTAGCACTTTAAATTAATCAAAAAAAACCTTGTACCTCCTTCCTATAAATTTTTGATAATTTTCACTATTCCAAAGTGGAATTATGACTGAGTTTATATCTTAAAACCTTGTTTTAGGGTTTCTTGATGTATCTAAAAGTTGAGAGCTTCTTAACTATTATTCATAAATCCTAAGATTTTTTTCATAATTATAATAATTGGATCATATCATTAATATTTTTCTTCAAGTTATCTAATCAACAAACTAAACTCAGACAACTTGTTTTATATGTATGTTAAGTGATTGCAAAAAAATTTGAACAGACAACAAAATAGAGTATTAAGAATTTCAACAATGTAAACTCTGATTTAAGACCAAAATATCTTCAATAATAATTAAATATTATCCATTCACATATGAACCACATAAATAAAGTAATTAAAATGATATTACAATATACTTTCAATGAAAATGGCTTTTTAACACACATAGTAACCTATTATTAGAAAGTAGATAGATATTTGTCCTTACAATGATGGAAATTTAAACTTTTATATTTGTTGAAGCTCTCATAAATTTACATATTAAAGGATTTGATCCAATTAAGTTTTTATAAGCATCTCCCAATCTCTTAAATTCCAAGTTTGGTTGATATTCTCCCTCAGCTACTCAAACCTAAGATAGCGAATGACTCATTATGAATAACATTTTGTTACATTTGATTTAGTTTTAATTTTCAAGATGAATACGACACTAATAAGGATTAAAAAACCACTATATATGTAATATAACACTAAAAAAACTCTTTGAAAATCATTTCAATCCTTATATAATGACATTTATTCCTCTATTTACAAAAAAAGGCATTTTAATTTTCAAATTATGAGTTTTAGTGAGATAACTCTCTAAAGACTCTAGATGGTCTAAAGCAAACTCTTCATGCCTCTAAAAGACTTATTATTAATCAATATACCTCATATGACTCCTAATTACATTAATAATATAATTTTAACCTATTAAGTAGAATGCACCTTCATCAAACCACCAAGGTACAAATAACTCATCACAAATAGGATCCTATTCATGAGTTATTCTATGTTGTTCCCATTTTTATTTATATTTGAAACTAACATCCAATTTGAGTCTTCAATTCAATGTTATTTACATTTAAATAAATATTATTTTCCTCTTTTTCTCTTGATCACTTTTTGATCTATACTGGCTTCTAGCCGATCTAGTGGCTTTTTTGGTAGTTATTGTTCCAAAGGTACAATCTGATCATATACATATTTATATGTTATATCATTCTTATCTATAAGGATATATATAAATAAAATTTAAGATTTTAGAGATTAGAATATATCCATTAAAAGCTCTAATTCATTTGCATTTGCTTAAAATTTCCTAAGGACCTTACAAAGGGCATTTTTTTCAGTTTTAGTTTGTTGTATTCCCCTCTTGAAAATATTTCCTTTTTAATATGAGCCAATACAAGATCTCTCACTTCAAATTTTACATATTTTATCTTAAAATTAGCACTACTTTTGTATTTTCATGAACTTACCTCTAGTCATCACTTTACTTGTCCATGGAGTGTTTGCATATTTTCTATAAATTCTTCAGCATATACACTTCTCTTTTTTTTTTTTCTTAAATTTTTTAAATTGGACAAACCTCTAGGATGCACACCATATACATGCATGGGATAATTTATTTATAATATACATGTTTCTATCATAATGAGCTCCAAGAATGCTTATCTAAGTGAATGCATAGATTTAATATGCTATGTGAGACACGTATTATACCAAAAAATACTAAACAAACACATACATGAAAATACAAAAATGAGTAAGAGAGAAATGATCTAGCATACACTTGGATATCCTTATATTTAGATCAACTTTGATACCATATCAGATTGAGCTCCAAGAATATTAATCTGAGTGAATGCACTGATTCAATAAGCTATGTGAGACATGTATTATACAAGATAATAATGATAAAACACATACATGCAACTGCAAGAATGAATAAGAGATAAATGAACTAGAAATAATCCACACAATATTGCATTGCATTGCATTGCAAATATGAAAGGGGAAAGGTATAATTTTATGTTGCTTACTTGGAAAAGACTAATCTCGCATTCATTATAATGTGTTGTATCTTTTCCTTTCAAATCTATATATGTACTTTTCCCTTTTCATATTTATAATACAATGTAATGTAATATTGTTTGGATTATTCTTGGTTCATTTCTATCTTGTTCATTCTTGCAATTGCATGTGTGTGTTTGCTTAGTATTATCTTGTATAATATGCATCTCACATGGCTTATTGAATCAATGCATTCACTCAAATTAGTATAATCGGAACTCATTCTAATATAATAAAATTTTCTAAGATCATCAGATTAACAAATGGTCATGGTGGAGTGATCATACGAGTCAAGCAAGTATACATCACACAGCGGAAAATAATTGAAACCATCAAATGATAATATTACATAGAAAGAGTCTCCATGAGATTAATGCAAATGATACAAGATCAAAATATCATTATGAGGATGCAAAAGTAAGGCCAAAACACATAGAAGAACAATAGCTCTTTGTCTCACTAAATAATGGCTGATTGAATGCATAATGTAAAGGGAGAGAGGTCTTTATAGGTTGGAGAGATACTGAAACCCTACATTCTAATGAATGTGGTGTTAATCCTCCTAAATTACCTCTAGAGCCCTAAGCAAGTTAATACATCTATATATCCAAAACCCATAGAAAAAATTCCTACACCAACACCCCCTCATAATCATAGCTTAGGTAGGTGATGATACAAATAATACAAAAAATGGATCCCAACAACAAAGCCAGATGAGGTACTCATGTAAAATGCAATCTCTCATAAATTAGAGAAAATGAGAATATCCAATGGGAAAAATCACCTCCCCCCAAAAAAATAAAGAGAGAAAATAAGAAGGAGGTACTAAAAGACCCCCTAGAAAAAGATGCTAAAATAATCAACAATCTAAGTACATAGCGATGATCACCAATATCATACAAAACATGATAGAAGTGTGCCTCCACATAGAATATAGAGAATGTGAATGTAGAATGTCACATGGTGAATGTTGTAGTAGGTCCATCTAAAAGAAATGTTGTCTCTTCATTTCAAAAGAAAGAAAATTTAAGCTGTCAAACTATTGAATTCCCACTCAAGTGGAATGCATGTAGGAATCACAATGTAGATCTCTAAAAAATGTTTAAATGTCTCCCTACTAGTCCTCGAATGTGTAAAAGTCTAATCAAATGTCATAAGAATAACTATAGAAGATGGTAATGAAGAAGCATGAAATGAAGGAGAGAGAACAACTAGAGAAGAATATAGACATGAAACATTCACTAAAAGAATGTCCATGGGAAGTAGAGAACAACACTCAATAACTATCAAAAAAGATTGGTCTACAAATGAAGCACTTAGATCTACAAGATGAAAATCTACAAGAACATATGAGTCATAAATACTCTCAATGTGTGTACTAATACTATAAATAGTGGAGTCTTCTGAAGTGCAAGTATCTGAAGGCTTTGAAAAAGCAACAATCTACATAGGAATGAATGTAAAATCTATAATAAGAAAACTGAGGTCTAGCAAAATTTGGTCCTGTAGTGAGGGCTCAACACAAGGAATAAAAATATCCACCATGGATATGTCATCATAAAAAAACAAAATTAAGAGGTGAGAGTACAATATTCCCCTAAGAGATAATGGGTAGTGGAGGAGGAGGTGTGACATAAGTCTCAGCTAAATCTCTGAAAAGACTCTGAAGAGCGCTCCAAATAGTAGAGGGACAATTTATGTGATCTATATGGTGGTGTAAATACTATGAAACATGAAACAACAAGTGATCATAAACACAGTCACAAGAGTTGATCTAGTCATTGTATTAAACTGGGTCAATAGGAGTGGGAATATGCCCATATAATAGTGGAATAAGTTCATGTTCCTTGAGTAAATTTTCCATTTAAGCATGCCATGAAACAAAATTATCCTTCCCAAGAAGGATCAATGGAGATGAAAAAACTCTCCTCATCAGAAGGTATCTCTCAAATGGAGTCAACATGACAATAACTAAGAGTAATAGTCCACACTCTAGAGATGTACTTCAAACTACATAAATAATGAGTCTAGTCAAATGAGAGCAATTAGTACATAAGTGATAATACACACTCAAATAGAAATGAGGCTATGCTAATAATGCATCAAATAATACAAGAGCAATATGTGCAAGTAGTCACTAAATGGGCATAGGAAATAGTTATGAAAATTGAATATGCACATGAAAATTTAGGGCCCATAAAAATATCGGTAATGAATCCTTGAAGCATGCTCATGAATAGGACGTCAGACATAGTTGAAAATTCATACAAATGAGAAATCAGTGATAGAGTGAGGGATGAAAATAATGTAGAAAGCATTTGTGAAAAAGAGAAGATATGTGGATAAGAACCAACACAATGACAACCGTCGTTTTCACTAGTTAGGTCACCCCCAAATTTTGGAACTTTATAATTTAGTGCATTTTATAATAAAAATATATTATTTACATTTAAAATTAAAAAATACACACTTTTGATAAAGATGGTGCTCAATTTGAGCTATCATTTTTAAGATATTAATAAAATGATTTCCCATAAATAACCTGTTTTAATAAAAATTGCACTAAATAATTGAAATTTGCCTGATCCAAAGAGGTTACCTGGCCTTCCAACCACTCTTTGGAATTAGGTTAGAGTCTAGAACAAGGTGGTATGGTATTTTGAGGGGGATTCAACCTCTTTCCAATTTGGACCTCATTTTCATCTTTGACAAGTGGAGATACAAGCTTTATAAGACTTGGGAATTGATTTTTTTTAAATATTTTCAAATGACTTTATTTTTTAACATACTAAATTATGTTATAAAAATTTAATCAAGTCATGAAAGTATTAGAAGAGTAGATTACCCATGTTTTTAGTTATGGTTGGGCATGGGCCCACCAAGAAATAAAGGCTCAAATGATAGAGTGCCAAAGTCAAGATAGGTAGATCCAATGAATTACTTCCAACATTTTCCACATCAATATAGGATACTTATAATGAAGCTTCACTTCTAGCTCTCCATCCACACCAATAGATCTCCAATGCCACCTGAGTGAAAGAGATAATATAGATCAGAGGATAATGTAGTTACCTTAATGGAGAGAACAGACCTAGGTGATTGAAAATTGAAATATTATGATGTATTCCACTCAATTAGAGATTCAATGGTAGAATTCATAGCTCCAATGTAAAAGGAAAAGGATTATAGGCTAGGAAAAAATGTTGTCTAGATCTCATTTTTTGTAGCCAATGTTAGTGAAGATCACTATAGATCCAATGTAAAGATTCAGATTTAAAAATGTTTTCTAAAAATAAATGCCAAATTATTGCTCATTTTTCTCCACCTAAAGCACTACACAAAAGCATCACCATAACAATGGTCCTTCCAATGCCAAATGTAGATTGAATCATCAATTAAGAGGCCATTCAGACCTAAAAAACAATAGATTTGATAAATTCCAATGTAGATCAAGTGTATGATACCATAGTAGAATAGCTCTATAAATTAGATCATTGGCTAGTAGGGTGAAACACTGTTAGACTACTATCTCTCACAAGTCATCAAACGCCATGCTAAGCTCCAATCTTTCAATGCCAAACTGAGATTTTCAATGTTTCTCTCTCATTGTTATAGATCCAACACTTGTATAGAATGTTCCAACACCAAAGTAAGGAAGTCAAGATTAAAAAATAGATTTTCAACCAAAAGAGACAATATTTTGCTTCTAATACAAATTGGATCCTCCTAGATCTGAAGCAAATGAGTAGAACAAACCAATGCATTAGTTTCCTTGGATTTTGCATAAAAAGACCCTTACAATTTTGATATTTTTTTTTCAAAAAATAACTCTAAAATTTTGTAAACTTGCTAAAAATTTCTCAAAATAAACTCTAGATTTCAATAAAACCAGAAAATTGAATACCAAATTGGTGCTGTGATACCATAATAGAATTTTCTAGGATCATCAGATCAATGAATGGTCATGGTGGAGTGATCATGTGAGTCAAGTAAGCACACATCACACAATTGAAAGTAATTCAAACCATCAAATGAGAATATTACGTAAATAAAGTCTCCATGAGAGTAATTCAAATGATACAAGATCAAAATAGCATTATGAGGATGTAAAAGCAAGATCAAAACACACAAAAGAATAATAGCTCTCTATCTCACTAAATATTTTCTAACTGAATCAATAATGCAAAGAGAGAGAGGTATTTATAGGTTGGAGAGATAGTGAAACAATAAATTCTAGTGAACGTGGTAATAATCCTCATAAATGACCTCTGGAACCCTAAGCAAATGTATTTGTGTAGCCAAAAGCCATATGAAAAATGCCTACACCAACAGTTTCCAAGATAACATTTCTCTATGTTAGACATCATTGGGTTTATATATTATCCTGAACATGTTTTAATGATGTATGTTTTAATATGAATTAATGTATGCACCAAAAACTAAAAATAATATATAATGGAGCTATAGAATATAGTAATATAAAATGTTAAATCAAATCTTCCCTAGTGATTAATAATAATAAATAAGAATAAATAAGTTTGATTTGATAAGAAGTGGTAAATATGATAATCAAAAGTCAGTAAATAGTCACATCTTGGTATAATCTTGTAATTTTGGACGTGTACTAGTGAATTCAAAGAAATGAATTAGGTATAGTCAAAATTGAGACTACTTGCTATCAAACGATAAATTAAGAGTTTATACATGTACTAAAAAATCTATTAAAAGGTGATATTTCTATCAGAATTAATCAAATGTCACTAAAAATTCTTTATTGACTATTAAATCTATATTATGCATCTTTTCATTTATGGAATTTCATTTTCAAGTTCTTTTCCTAATGTCAATTAGTCTTGTTCTCGTGTTCTTCAGAATTAGTGGGCAATGTATCTAAATTGATGTCTTCATATTTGCTTGACATAATTGACCACCACACATATGTAAAAGAAAATATTAAAAGTAGTTGGCTTAGAAAATATCAAATTATTTTTATCCATGTATCCTGTATGCTAGAATAAAATCTACATAATTCTTGTTAAGTATAAATATAATCTCAAGCAAGGGTTTTAGCTTCCTCTTTCCAAAACTTTATGATGAAATTACATGAATAGTCACCTAAAGCCTAATTTTGGTATAATTATTTTATATTATAATATATTTTAAACAATATTCAAGAATAAAAGTTTAGGAGTATAATTATATGTGTAAATGGAATGTTATAAGTTGATTTGGAGAGATAAGAATAAGAGATGATTATATATATATATGATACTTGATAACTTAGGACATTAAAACGAATGATTATTTATATATATAAGACTTATTGGTAGATGATCATCATTGTAAAAACTATATAAAACATTCATATGAAAAATAAAACACGTGGGAAATTAGACTAAGGCATAGGGACCCAAAAATTCAAAAGGGGACACATTTATTGGCTTAAAACACCCACACAACAAAAATTTGGTAGTAAAATTTTGGAAAATAAATTATTCCAAAGTTATATAAATAGTTAATTTGGCTATAGTTAGCTTATATAATAGTTAGATAAAGCTCAAAATCTAAAATGATGACTACTAAAGAAATCTATAAGGAAGAAGGTTAGACATAAAATAATGTGGTGTAAGAATTTTCCCAAAACTCATTAAATATGAAAAAATTTACCAAGTGTGAAATATTATGTAAAAGGTCCTAATGAAAAGGTAATTGTATTATTTTTTGTTGTCTACATAACTCCCATAATCTGATGTGCATATTTGAGTGTATGTGTTGACATTTCAATGTATGAGAATAATATAATGAATACATACCTTGACTTACCTATAGAAGGGGAGATGAATCAGGTAATGCTTGAAATAGTCTCCATCTAATTTTTTTTATATATCTATAAATTATATATAACATAAAATAATGTCCAATTGTAATAAGCATTTAATTTCATACCCATAAGAAGATGTCATAATTTAAAATATGTAGATTGAAAGGGGAGTGTATGAATGAATACATCTAGCAGTATGCAAATGATGATTTTAAAAAATTAAAATATATTATAATGATAAATTTTTATTCAATTTATAGACATTGATAACACTTATCTAGGAATGATTATAAATAATTATAATTCTATATCAATAAACTAGATAAAATTAGGATTTCAAACGCTGTTTGTTAGCTCAAGTTCTCCAAATCATGCATTTTTCAATGATTGTTTTGTCATTTTTTAAAAAATTTGATAATTTTTTTTCTCAATGCTAAAAATATGAATAAAATATTTGAATACATACCCCCATTTTGATATGAGGTATTGTGAAACCCTTTTTTACAATTAGTTGGCATAAAATAAAGAGTTAAATGGATGATGTGTTTCAAAATGTATCTACCTAAAGTATCTAAAATGCTTTAAAATAATATCAATCACATCTAACCATAATATAATATATAAGTTTATAAATGTTTATAAAAATCATGTCTAACCATAGAAAAATATCATTGTGTAAAGCTCACTAAAAGGTGTGCATCCTCATATGACATATACTACCATTTCTAGTATATAATTTACATTTTTCGCATGTGAAGATTATTACTCATGCGCTTATATTGATTAGGTTATATAATTATATGGGACAACTTATTTATAACATATATGTTTCCAAAATTATATATTTATATTTTAAATATCATTAGGATTATGTCTTATCCTACACATGATGTGCAAAAATAATTTTATTTAGGTAACTACTTTCACAGATTATTCCCACATCTCCAAAAAATTAGGGTGATGAATACATTTAACTCATATTA
>JARHVA010005701.1:1050000-1057500 GCA_037957365.1 Torreya grandis
GATGCTTTGATTTTTCATAGATGTATCATCAAATTTTGGTAGTGGATGGGGAGGAGAAGGTAACATGGAATGTATATGATACTCATATTTATTCCCTAGTATTGTTAAAATTTACTTTCATAATAAATATACTTTAAACATATATGAACCATAAAAGGTAGAAAATGAATGTTTTTCAACCATGGGGACCCCAATATCATATAGAAAAGTCCATTTTAAGGTAAAAAATCAAAATAAGTAGCTAGTATAATAGGTACCACTCAAAGAAAATTTTAGTGGTGAATATTAATTAATTGATGAATATTTAATTTTGAGAAATTCAAATTTTATGATTTTTTAGGGTGCAACATATGACCCTTTTGCCTAAAATTTTAGGATGTTATTTTCTTATGGGTCGGTTCATCAACCATTTATAATATTTATGTGGTTATCCATGTAATTTTCCATGTTTGTGTGTGTGTGTGTGTGTGTGTGTGTGTGTGTGTGTGTGTGTGTTTGTGTGGGTAGAGGTCACAAACTTACCACTAAAGTATCTTTATTTACTAGATTGTGAAGATTTTGAGACTTGAGCCTTGAGTCAGCACTCTACCAGTCAACTAGTTTAAGCAACCTGACCTCCACTAGTACTATGTCTTGACACACAAACCAACTGACAGAAGGTGTTGTGTAGAACTATGTCATGCAATGGTACTTTGTCATGTGATGACACTGTGTCATGTAGTGGCAGAGTACCCTATGATAGAATAGTTTTTTATGATGGAATTGTGCCATGTGAGGGCAAAGTACCATGTGACAACATAATACTACATGATGGCATAGTCCCAAGCAATGGCATAGTGTCATGTCATGGCACTATGCCACAGTGTTATGTGATGACATAATGCCACATAATGGCATTATATTGCATAGTGGCACCATGATGTGTAGTGGCAACCTAGAACCCAATAACACCATACCAAACAATGATAACCAGTCACCCAATGGCACTCTATTAAGTGATGATAACCAGGCACCCAATGGTACTCTATCAGACGAAGGCAACCTATCACTCAATGTTGATGTGTTATAGGGAATTAACCTGTCACCCAGTGTCAATGTGATGCATGAAAGAAACCTATTGTATGGTAGCATTGACCCACCTAACAACAAAGTTGTGGCCTCAAGTGGTTACAACAAGGGTAAAGCTCCACAAAGAATACCAAAAAAATACAACATCATGTCTTATTTCAAAAATCTAGTAAAGAGGGCCCAAATAGCAAACACTTCAAATACATGTAATTCTTAATCTTTTTTTAAAATATCACTTAGTATTTTTCACTGTAAAATAATTATAAAACTATTTCAATATAGAAATTGACATGAATATTGACACTATTTCCATAGAAAGAATTAATCCCAATAACCTATCACCTACTAAAGCTTTTATTAATGAAATATCACCCCTAGAAGACATAGATCTGGGCACATTAGTAGAACAAACTCATTTGGGTACTTCCCAAGAGAAAGGAAGTTCTTTTTAGACACCAAAATTTGTTCAAAATTCCACTCAAAAAAGTTGACAGAGAAAGAGAAGTACATGGATAATAGTAAGGTCTTTTTAAGTTGACTGGGCTGCAAAATTTCTATTTATAGAACCTATAGAATCATAAAATAGTAATGATCCTCTAACAAAATGTAGATGCACAATTTCAAATTTAAAACTCAAAAAAGAACATAAAATGCAAATTAATTTGGACACAATCGAGAAACATTGTGGGAAATTATATATATCTGTGAAGGACCCAAATAGATAGATAACAAGAACACATAGATGGAAAAATGTAAAAGAATGTATGCATGTAACATATTCATGTGAATATGAAAATAATTAAAAACATCAAAAACATCTTGTTGAGAAAGGGGGAACCATCAAAGCACAATTTAGAAAAGTTATGCAGTCCAATCTCAAAGCCAAATATGTACAGTTCTCTACTATTTTTATCATTTTAAAAAGGGGAAGACCCATTTCTAATTTTATAGATTAATTTTTTTGTTTAAACATAATGGTTTTTTGGATATTTCATAGTCACATTTGTTAAATAAAAATGCATGGGAAATGGTAAAATGTCTTGCCATTGTTGAGAAGGAAGATTTGAAAGAAAGTGTTAAAAGATCATTGTTTATCTATATGTATATTGATGAGGTAATTGAAGTTGACAACAAAAAAAGGGTTTGCATGCATATGTACACCTTTGAAAACTATACAAGGCAATCTCATCTTCTATCTTTCCATAAAATGGTATAAAATTGCAATTCAAAAAATCTACATAAATTGGTTGTATCCAATTTAAGAGAGAGAGCTAAGATGGATGATTATGTCATAGCCATGAAGCTGGTGTGTATTTATTTTGATGGTGCATCAATGATGTAGGGGAATAGAACCAGTCTTTGTGTTCATCTTTAAATAGAATTTTCTTTGTTTATGATTCTAATTCATTATATGGCTCATATGATGAATATGGCATACAAAATGTTAGTACTTTTAGTAATGTTGCAAAATTTGAAGACTTGATTCATGATTTACATGTGTACATGTCTAACAGTCCAAAAAGATTTATAGAGTTTCAAAATTTTGTAATTAGGGTGACAGATGGTAAAAAACTACTGAAAGATGTTGAAACCAGATGGATTTCTATGTATGAACCTACGTGCAAAATTTTTGAGAAATATCTATCTTTGACAGGTTTGTGTATAAATATAATAGGGAAGTTGACAAAGAAAAATATTTTTTGTGTAATTTAACAAATTTAGAAACATTACTCACATCATGTACTATTTTGATAATGTTGAAGGAAAGCAACTATTTAATGAAACATGCCCAAGAGAGATCTATCTATATTGCTGAATTCATATGTTTAAGAAAACATGTATGTCAATGTCTAGATATATTATACACATTAGAATGAAAGATTTCATGTCCCTATTTTTAGAACCTAGGAAATTTTGATATATATTAAGAATCTAGACAGTTATTTGAAATTTAATATCCATGCTCATCTTTGTGTCGTAGTAAATGGCATTCAAATCCCAATGTACACAAGCTCTAGAATACATGACATTATGGGAGTTGTGCCTGAAGATGTACCTATGACACGTTTACTATATGATATTTTCTTGTCTAAAACATGAATTAAATTGAGCAAAATCTCACAAATTTTAGATGCATAGATTAGAGAACATTTTAAAAGCGATGAGTTTTTGGAGGGCATGGGAGTGGCAAATCATATTTTTTGGAATAATGATAATAATAAAGAATAAATTAGCACACTATTTCATAAATACATCGGTACAATTGTATTGTATTTATGTAGGTCTGTAGATGTGAATGGAGTTTAGATTAATCGTATTTTCAATAAATAGTTACTAATGTCTCAGTCAACATAGTTTGGGATTACAATGATGGATCAATTTTAGTGTTTAAGTGATCCAACAGAAAATGGTGCAATTACTCATCTATGGAATTTTTTTTATCCAAGTAGCATATTAAAAAAAAGTATTAGTGAATATTTTAGATTATATGAACTTGTTCAAACAATGATTTTGGGTTCTTTGGAAGATGAGTGAACATTTAGTGCATTACCCTTCGTGAAGTCAAAACTTAGAAACATATTGGATAAAAATATAGAGATGTCATTGAGACTATATATTTCACGTTATTTTATGGATAATTTTCCATATGATAGGGTAGAGGAAACATGGAGTTCTCTAGTGGAAAGAAGAGGTGTGACTAATACTGCTATGAATATAGAGGATGAGAATACTAAGATTGAGTACAGCTCTGGCATGGCAGATGCAAATCACACTAATGATGATCAAGTTTCTCGAGGATTATTTTAGCTACCCAAATTTAAATTTGATAATTATAATTTTTTTTAAAATATTACTTATTCTTTCATCTTCAAATACATTAAATTCCGCAATCTATTTTGAAGATCATGGATGTTACAATCATAAATCTTATTCATTACATTAGAACTAATTTTTTTTGCTCATATTAAAATTATATTATTTCAAATATTAATTTATTTACAATGCATTACATTCATTAAGTAGCAATCATAATTCTCATTAACATTCTATAGAACATTTCCTTATTGATTTAATAGAAAATGTGAAACATAAAAGTTTCATGTTTAAAAAGGCACAGTGCACCCCATGACACCATAAAATATTTATTGTTTTTAATTTTAATAATTATCTACAATAGTAATTTCAAGAGCATATATATATAACACATGCATAACAGTGTAACAATAATTATTTTATTACACATTTACATTAGTACCATTACACAAATATCTACGAAATATATTTCTTGTAGTTGGAAATTGGGTTCGCATATTTCGAAATATCACCACAATCAATGAAACTAAGACAAGTAGATAAAAATATATAACTTATAGAACATCATATCCAAGCATATATGATACTATTAGAGCTGTATAACAATGTGTTCGAATCTACAACTACAAGAACAATAAAACACTATATCCATGCATTCATTATTACAAATCCTAGAATAATATAATTTGGTAGAATATTTACTTTAAAATATGCTATTTTTACTACAACTGATACAACTACTACAATATTCAAATACTACTAGTGCTATAAATATTTTACTACATTTGGTTTCAAATCTACAACTTTCAGAACATTATAAATATAGCTATGCATTCAAATTCTACAACTACTAGAGCAGTATAACAATGCATTAAAAATAATATAAAATTATAACCATGCATTGAAATAACAAATATAAAACTATAACAGTATAATATATGCATTAAACACTATATTAGTATAACAAATGCATCCAACACTATAACAAGAAAATAAATGCATTCAACACTATAATAGTTTAATAGTGACTTTATTTTTTCACCATACAAGATATAAATTAAAGCAAAAACATTTAATATATATAAAATATTAAAATTTTACAACCAAGAGTTTTTCAAATAACTATAAAATATCTTTTAATAAAACTAGTGTTTTTCAAACCAACATGGTATAAACTATTTTAAACAATATAATCTCTAAAATTGTCATTTTAAACAATATTATGTCAAACAAATCAACATTTTTTTCTTTAGAATATCCCCCACCTTGGTTGTTTCCATCGCCACCCATCGAAACCAAGCTATCTTGACTTTCATGTGCCTTCTCTAGTACCACTCCTTCCTTTTGAATATCCTCTACAACATTATTCATTAGAGCAAGAATCACCCTCTCCTCATTCGTTACATCTCTTTGTGATAGAATTGTAAGATCCACATCTCTTTTCTACTTCAATAAAACACATGGATCCATACCATGCTCCTTAAAGATTTTCTTCAAAGTGTTGTTCTATTTATTTAGCAAAACTAACTTTTCCTTCAACTGAATCACATTGGAGATACTTTTGCGTGCCTTTTTCAAATGCACATTAATAATATTTGCTTCTTGCTTCAAATTTTGATTTTTTTCCTTGCCATAAATAGTTAATGTGGGTCATGCACATACCAAGGTATTGCACTAATCAAAATACACATTATAGATACATAGATTTAAAATTTATCATAGCCTTATCCCTCTCCACTTATGCAATGATAACCAAGTTGATATATTTATCCCATATATTAAAATATGCTTGGGCTTATCCATTTAAATTTTTCAACCTATTTGGCATACTCTCTAAAATTCTATCATTGTAAACATTCTCAACAGATATCACTCAGGTTTGAGCTTGCTGGAACAAAGCGTCAATCTTTTAATCACACCTTCTGTTAGATTAGTGAGAAGATTTTTTGAAATTAGATTATCAAAAGATAAATTCATAAGGGTATCATCAAAAAAACTTAAATTAATAGTGTGGGGTGGAGAGGAGGTAGTTAGATAAGACATAACTATAGGAGGCACTTGTGAAGGAACATTAATAACTTGAATAAATTTATGTGGATTGAATCCAATAATTATCAAGGGCCTACTTTCAATGCCAAGAAACTCTTCATTGAGATCAATCTAATACAAAGAGGTAAGAACTTGTCCACCTAAAATACTACCAACAAAAAAGTTAGAAAATTAAAAATTTGTAGAGTTTCCCTACTTCATGCAGGGAAGATGATATTCTTTCCTCTTCTTTGAATCTGGTTTGGTGGTGGGGGAGGTGGCATACTTCTTGGTATCCTAACAGATGTTGGGTGTACTGCAAAAAAAATAAAAAAAATGGTAAATTTGAAAACATAAAACTAATGTAAGTTTAAATTAAAACTTTTAATGTTATTAGGTAGTGGCATAATTGCCTCATCCACTCTAACTATCCTTGCTAGAGTTGTCTCTTCCCCTCTGGTACTTGGGGGAGTTACTATTTTCCATCTCATTCTGCTTACATGTGGAGAAGAGACCTTTCTCTTTTGACCTACAAAATGTGTAAATGATCTAGTTATTTAATCAGGAAACTTTTAACAAACTTGAAATAAAAAAGAAAGTTATAATGACAAATATTGATCATTTTGAGTCAAATAATCATTGATGGCAACATTTGGAGAGTCAACTGGAAAAAAAACAAAATGAATATTATATTTTTACATAGAAAAAAAATAGATTAAAAGAATTTTGAGGGAACCTAGAAGTAGAGACGAAATAGAATCAGTGCTTGGGTGTTTCATAGTTCAAAATGAATTGAATGAAGATTCAATTGACTGAGTATCACTAGAGCCATATGGAGCATGCAGACCTCTATTTGTTGCATGTTTTCTTGTGTCATAAATATGTACCCTCCTCTATAACATACAAGAGGCTAAAAAATATAAAAATTAAGAAAATATATAAGAAAAAATGAGACTTAGTGAAAGCAAACTTACCTCTTGTTCTTTGATTGACAAAGCATTAGCCTTCTTTTTTGATGAAGGGTAGTGGGAATTAAAGTATTCTAGATTTAATACAAGGCCTCAGAGTACAAGGCCATAATATAGTTAGAAGATGAAATGGTACAACTATCCTTTGAAAATGCCAAATTTACCTCAGCCCTAATCTTGCTTGATATTACTATGCACCATTCACATCTAACACCTAAGAGAGAACAAGGAAAATAATAAAATTCCAAAAAGGGAATGTGTAATGGTCTTCCCTATAAAGCAATTCTTGCTTGAAATAAATGCACAATAGATTTGATAAATAGATTGCTTATTTTTTCCACATAGATCCCCTTTCAATTTCAAGAATTTTTAATGAAAAATAAAAAATAAAACATGTAATTGAATACCAAACTATATATCAAAATGATTTAGTTATATTTAGGAAATAAATTAATAAATTTAGCACTCACCTGATGGGTCAAAGGACACTTTTTAGAATGAATCCAAATAAATCTTATCATCTTTAGACAAGACAACCTTTGTGCTCATAGGACTTGTATTGCAATGTGGAAGAGCCGTTAAATTATGGATATCCTGTGGAGATGTGACAAAGGATATTGTT
>JARHVA010005701.1:1062500-1102500 GCA_037957365.1 Torreya grandis
ACTAAAGGATTATTAAATAACATCTCCATCATATACAAATAATTCATCTTCCCATACAAAGGTTCATGAAGGTTCTAAGCATCAATATATAGCCATTCAAACTCCTTTCATACATTCTATGAGGGTTTGAGTGTATTCAAGACATGAAATGGATTTATAATGATTATCCTACATATAAATGGTTGATAAACCTCTATATACATCCCAATCACATGACTCAATAATTTAAATATCTCATCAAGAGCTATAAATACGAATGACTATCCTTTAGGAAGTAGGCCTAGACCTTATTGAAAGGGTATGCCTAAAACCTTATGCTTAGGATGATATTTTGATTCTTTCCTTGCATATATTTCTCTTTAAAACATCAATTTAAACTTTTAAATCATGAATCAAATCATTTAAATTCTTTCCAAGGACTAGAAATGGAAATGACCTCCCAATTTGCCTATAAGCCTCATCAAGCTTAGTGTATCATGACTGCAACCCTTGTTTCATAAAACACCTTGTTTGGCATTAAACCTTATTTCAATGTTTTTTATGTTATTTCAGATTTCCCATAACTTAATTAATCAACTTGAAGATCTTCCAAGCCTTTTGTTCCAGGATTTCACTCATTTCAACAAAATTGCAAGGTCTATGCAAGGTGAAAACTGACATACCTTTGAGATAAATTAGAGGGGATTTAATTTATTTCTCTCAATAAAAAACAATAATATTATTTTACTCAATTAATAAGAGTTCTAATTACCAAATTTTATCTCTTGGTTCCATGTTTTAGAGCTCTAAATTGCTCAATCTCTTAGGCAGACTTTTAGAGTGCACACTATCTATAGGGTTTAGCAATAGAATGAGTGTGCTTATTTTGAGACCTTATATGCTATCACATTCACTAAAAATTGTCATTTAAAATTTTAATGGTCATTATTTTAATGTATTCAACATAATTCTATCCTTTTGGTCTCACAAGAACCTTTTATGCTCGTAATAACATAAGACTAAGCTTACCTTATTGTCTGAGACAAATGTTGACCCTTCCTGTAGGTTAGTGTTTGAAATGAGACTTGAAAATATGATTAGGAACTATCAGGAATCCCATAAATTTAAATTTCATTTAGTCTAATCTAAGATCCATCAACATAGTTCCTAACTATCAAGAGACTTACTGTCAACTCACTGCTTATTTGACCCCTATTTTAGTTTGTACAAGGTTGTAGGTGTTCATAAGCTTCATCTAGCTTGCTGATGATGGTGAAAGCCTAAATTTTATGTTTGATGATCAAATATTTATTTCCTTTACCTTAGAACTACCTTGAACGATCTAAAATGCCACTAAGACTCATCTTTTAGATCACTATTGTCTCAATCTATTCCTTGCTAGTTGTAGGTGCTCATAAGCTTCATCTACTTGGTTATGATATAAAAATGTTTTTTGAAATTTTTTTTAAGGTTGAAAAATATGTTTATCCTATTTAAAACACCTATATGCCTTATTTGAAAATCCATGGGCTAAGAAACTTCCCTACTGACCCCTACTAAAAGTGTTGATTCTGCCCTGTGTATGGATAGGGTATGGGCTTAGGAATTCATCACAACAAATTAAATATTATCCTATGGAATATTAGTTCATGAGTATCATGTGAAACATTTATAATCACTCCTATATGGAAAAAAATCCTAACTTTCAATTTTGGTTGACAGGAACTATCTTTTGGTCTCAAACTATAGATGACACTATTGTAAATTAATGTGTTTATTAGCATATTTTAGCCTCTAAAATAACATGTTCCAATTATATTTTGACTATCAAACTTAGTATGAGTATTATTTTATGATAGGGATACTAAGGCAAGCAACTAAGATTGCTAGAAGGTACTCTGGTTATGATATATGTTAATCCTAAAAATATTAAAGACCTCTATTTTTACATTTCAGGGATTAAAGCCCTGAACTCAGTCAGCACTCTTGGAGGTGTTTTCAATTTTCAACTAGCCTTTATACTCCTTATATGGGTCTATCAATTATCATTTCATCAATAAATTTTTCCAAGTGAGGTTCAATCTTTCTTTCACATTCAAATGACTCTCTTAAGCCTATGTTTAGGCCACCTATAGGTGGTGATGAGTTGTAGCAGGTAGTGAAGGGAAAAAATGAACAAGATGAATTATTTAGTCCTAAAATTCCCTTATTTGATTATCAAATGAACTTTTATGACTTCATAACATCTTAGGCACATTTAATTCCTTCATATCACATGGAAAAACTCCATTCTAGCCATTTGATACAACTGAATATGCAAAAAGGTAATTTGTAAGCAAAGATAAGCCTAAGAGAATCCTTTTGACTATTTGAGAGATCCAAAGTCAATAGGATAATGTGTAACCTATGTAAATGTCTCATAAAACATGGATAAACACCTAAAACTAACCATCTTGTCAAAACAAAGTCGAATAATCAGAAACTAGCTCAAAACATAGACGCCTGATGAATGGAAGTGCATAAATAGTTGCTTAGGTTATATGTGATGGTTCATAAAGGAGAAGAGAATAAAATAATCAATATTAAAATTAAATTAAAATTAATTACCCTTAGATTAATTTCATACCCCAAATAGCATTCCTCTCAACTCAAACTTTATGCCTTACACCAAGCATTTGAAATTGACCCTTCTTGGCTTGAAAGGATAAGAAGGAAGAAAAAAAATTGAAATGTTAACTTATTGAAATTTTATTAGTAAACTAAGCATGGAAATTACTTTTGATATTTGAATAGGCACATGACTCACATTTTTATGTAAAGATGAGATCACCAAGTCTGTACAAGTGCCAAAAAGGGTCTAAAGTCAAGGAGAAACTACCTCTTTCTGCATATAACTTCCTCTTGAACTAAATATGACCACTTATTAAAATATCATGACCTATCCCATGTTTAAATATATCTTATTGATAAATTTACTTGCTTTGAAAGTCCATACAATTCATTAAATAAGCCAAAATATGGCCAAAAAGGTATTTTTACATATGAGACATTGTAAAGGATCAATTTTATGACTTTGGAACAATTAAAATAATTAAATAAACACCCTAGGACATTTTAAAAATAATTTCATCATTTTTCCATCTTTGACCAAGGTTGACTAACTTTGACTTTATTTGACTAGATTAGTACAAGGAAGATGGGCTTAGACCAAGGCTAGAGGAAGGATTAATAAGATGTATAGAACAATATGAGACCCCATAATACCTATGGAAACCTTATTTAAAAGCTTAAAAATTTAGGGGTTTACCAAATTTTATTAAAATTCAAATTTGGTCAACACTTTTGGTAATTCCTATGGGTAACATGCTTGCCTATGTTAAGGACCAGTAGCCTTTTCCTATCCATTAGGCAAAGGGATTCAAAATTCACTTGGAAACAATAGGAAAAGACTTTTAATTGAATAAACAATATATGGTTTACCTCAAAACACATAAGGAAAGAATAACAAATAATAATACCAAAGCAAACACACAAAGCAAAGGTACACTTGTGCTACTAAGCACTTAGGGAAAACAAGACAAGTAGAAAGGAAACAAATTATGTAATTTAAACTTAAACATACCTCTCTTATTGGATCAAAATGGAATTACCTTGAATCTCCTACATCACTAGATGAAATAGGATGCAAAACATGATTCCTTTTGGATGTGATGCTAGATGACTCATGTTTCCTTTTTGCTCTTTGCCTTCAAATGTTATCTAATGTAGTCATCTCCCACAAGTATCCAAGGTAGATGGAGTCCTCTTGAACATAGAAACATGCCTAATACTTCTATCATTTTATCTCCTCATTAGATATTTTCATATCTATGAATAAGATAACTTGTTGTAAACCTATGTATTTTTAAAGAATCCCATTGTACTTCCCATTTGTTATAGCCTCTTTAAAGTATTCAATAATTCTTGTGCCATAAATTTTTAGTAGTGTTTCTTACTCAAAATATTCCTTGATATTGGTGGGAGTAACTTCATAGGTGGTTCTCGGATCAGCTTCTGAACCATCATCAAAAGGCTTAAGATCATCATATATTACTCCATCATGAGCTAAACACTCTTGATGATGATTCTCCTCAATATATGCCTACTTTCCAACATCTTGGGATTATCTCATTAGGATTTTTATCTTCTCACAATCTTCATACTCATCAAACATTTGCATATAGGTATGCCACATGTCATCCTTCTGAGACATAAAATATTGCTTATCATGGCTTGTAGTTAGTTCCAATGACTTGTAGACCCCTTAAGCCCTTTAAATTTGTTTCATATGTTCTAAAATATCTGCCAAAATTCATCATCCTTTGACTGGTCATCATCATGAAGAGGAATAACAAGAGAGGCTCCTTCATTTTCTCCTTTGGGTTCTAAAATAACCTCTTCTAAGACCTCTTATTCAACACAAGGAGGATCTTTTTCCTCATATTCACAATATGATGCCTCATCACTAGTAGTCACCCGCTCTTCATCTTCATTCCAATCTAAGATATCAACCTTATCCTCTTTCTTAGTAGTGTCAATATTAAGCATCTCAAAACTAGGAATATTATCCCAAAAAGGCTCCTAAGGAGCAATGTAATCCTCAACATTAGAAGGGCAAAATGGATTAGCTAGAGGAGGTAGAAATATGGGTTCAATGGCTTCTTGAGGAAGGGTGGGAGGGAATTGAATAGTTTCAAGTTTCTATCCACTTCCAACTTCTCCACTTAAACATCTCTTGTTATTCTCTTCAGAAGCTGCCACTACCTCTTTCCATCTTGGTAAACTATGCTTAGAGGATTCTTCATGAGGTTGAGATACAAATAAAGGAGTGAATGATAGGTTTAGGAAACTTGGGGTTTACTTTGGCTTGGCATCTTGATTCTAACTTGGAAAAGTAGGCTTAGAGAGTTTATTTTGTACTTCCATGATGGATTTCCTTAAAATTTTATTGGTCAATTAATTCTCCTTGCCAAGATGAGTCTCAAAACTCAAACTTCCTTTCTCAAGATCTATTTATATCCTCTTTCCTTTGGTTTCTATCTTGGATGGACATCCAATAAGTGAAAATGTAGGGAATGCATGAAAAACTTGGGGTGTTTTGGAACATGGTTGGATTAGTATCTTCAAAAGGCATAGTTGACATACTTGAAGGTTGATGTGGGATATATTAGGAATGGCAAGACTGAGCTAGTTCATGAGCTCTCAACCTCTCTTCTAAGTGGAAAATTAGGCCACAAACATCAAACATCTAATTAGGAATACCTTACTAATTATCTCTCTCTATAGTCATCCATTCTTCCTTGAATTGCTCCTAAACATTTCTGACACTTTTGATACAATCGCTAAGGATGACTTGACCATAACCATTTATAGTATCAATGTCTAACATGTAGTCTTTGTAGCCAAAATGAGTCTTCTTTAAACTTCAAATGGAATAATTTGGATGAGGAACTAGGTAGGCTAGGTGAAGTACAAGCTTGATAGGGCTGGTCATAGGCAACATATGATTGATAGGGATCTTGACAAGATTGACCAAGCACTTATTCATATTGTGGAGGAATAGGCAAAGAAGGATATGTCTCCCCAACATGTGTTAAGATAAATTCAACACAAAATTATCCATGAATCACTCATGAGAAGACCATTAAACAAGAAAAAAAATTAAAAATAATAACTAGACTTCTTAACTAGTATATTTATGCTTGGAGTCACCATTGGTGCTTAGTGAAATTCCCTCCAATGATTTTTATCTTAAGGAAAACACTAAAACTCTTCAAGCTCTTGGAACAAGGGTCCCACCAGGCATGTAAAAAATTATTATCACTTGAAATTGGACCCCTTGAAAAGATGACAAGTCTCTCCTCATTTAAGTCACACAATAAAACTACCTTAGGGCTCTAGGTGACACAAATGTGAGGTGGATCTCTAGATTAGGGGCTAGTTCCCCTTGATGTTCCACTTTAATTAAACCTACTACTAACACTTAGGGGGATGAAAAGGGATAATAATATATAAAATTAAATATACTCTAGGGAAGGTGATACACCAAATAAGTTTTCTACTCACACTATATAACATGAACCTAAAACCAAGAAGAAGCTTATACATACACATAATCCAATGCAGTCTTCCCTTTCACATCAATGTTTCAAGAATGGGTATAAAGGAGAACCTAGGTTAGGATGACTTACACAATAGGCATTCTAAGAAACACTATTATATATACTACTCACTATACATAAAATCTAATTATAAACTTCTTGCTGACTTGCAAAAGAGAGATTCCAAAACACACAAGGCACAAGGAAGCCTAACATGTGAAGGTAATCAAAAATACACTTGCACAAGACCAATAACCATTATCTACACTTAGTGAAGTATCACATGAGGTAAAAATGACTATCTTTAATAGCTCAATGGAAAATTTTGTTAGGAATTCACCATAGTAAGGTGGAAATATTTGTATAATATCCCAAAAGGCTTAAATTTTATTGAAATTGTGAGAGGAGAGAGAGAAAGAGGAGCTCAAGAGTCATAGATACACTTTTCAAGAAATGAGAATGAGTTAAAAAAGTCATAAAATCATGTGTGAGATATTTTCTAAAGTAAATCAAGGACAAATGTCCCTCAAACTTGTTTAACTCCTCCACATGTGGCATAAATTCCCTTATGCTTGCATAAGAAACTACCTTCATAATTTGCCTTCACAAAATTACCTCAGCTCTACAAAGGGTTAGGTTTGATGATGGATCTAAGTGGGATGGATTAAAAACAATCTATCACATTCATTTAATTAATCTCTGATCATTCTTATTCTTATGGCCATGCATAATCATCCATTATAGTGCCAAAATGACCTCTTTCCATGCACCTTTCACAATTGAAACCCAAAACCATTCTAATTATACAATTTTATAAATTATAAAAGAGTTATGAAACTTATAAAGAGTATCCATAGCATCAATTTCATCAATCAATCCTTAAAAGGCTTCCCTATTGGAGCTTCATCACTTTTCCTAAGTGTTCATTATCCACTCACTATGACTAGCTGAAATAAAAGAGATGGTAGGCACACTTAGGAGTTTAGATAAATCACCAAATGAATATTATGACTTATAAAAAGTCCTAAACTATCTCCCAAAAGTTATTTCACCTTTTCAAACCTTCTGACACTTGTAAAACACTCTAAAATGTCAAATAAAGCCATCTTCTAACCCCATCCATATAGGTCTATATAACGCATTAGCATTGGAAGGATCCAAAGAGATTATTCTTAAAGTTTTAAAAGTTTCATTTCCTTTCTACCCCATATATATACTCCATCTAATTCATCTTTCCAATCATGTCCTTATGGAGGGTTTGCAAAGATTTTAGAGTTGTTTCAGGTCATAACATTTATTCATAAATAATACACATTGGAACTATAATAAAATTAAATTGAGGTATTATTAAATACACTCTCCATCAACTCCAAATATCCTATCTTCCCGTTCAAATTTTCATGAAGCTTCTAGGCATCCAAAGTTAGCCATTCAAACTCCTTTCCTACATTCTATGAGGGTTTGAGTGTATTCAAGCCAAGAAATGGATTTTTGATGATTATAATACATATAAATGGTTTATACACCTCTATATACATCCCAATAACATTCCTCAATCATTGGAATAGCTCATCAAGAGCTATAAATAATAATGATCATCCTTTAAGAACTAGGCCTAGACCTTATTCAAAGGGTTTACCTGCAGCCTTAGGCTTAGGATGATGTTTTAATTTCATATATATATATATATATATATATATATATATATATATATATATATATATATATATATATATATATATATATATATATATATATCTTTGAAACATCAATTTTAACTTTTAAATCATTAATAAAATTATTTAAATGCTTTCCAGATATTATAAATGGAAATGACCTCCCATTTTGCCTATAGGCCTCATCAAACTTAGTGCATCATGACTATAACCCTTGTTGCATAGAGCACCTTGTTGGGCTTAGACCATATTGAAATGATTTTTATGTTTTTATAGGTGTCCCATAGCTTCATAGATCAATTTTAATAGCTTACACACCTTCTGGTCTACTATTTCACTCATTTCCACAAAGTTGCAGGGTTTGTGCAAGGTGAAAATTTCCCTACCTTTGAGATAAAATAGATGGGTTTTGCCTTATTTCTCTCAAAAAATAGAAATTAGATGTGGTTATTAAAGTAATAATTATGATCCATACCAAATTTTAGCTCCTAGCTCCATGTTTTAGACCTCTAACATGCTCAATCTCTCAGATAGACTTTTGGAGTGTACACTATCTATAGGGTTTAGAAATGGACCGAGTGTGCACTATCTCAGGGTTTAGAAAGGGTTTTGAGACCTTCCATGTTATCACATTAATTTAAAATGGTCTTTTCACATTTTTTTAGTCATGGTTTTAATTTATTAAACATCATTTAGTCATTTTGGTCTCACAAACACCTTTTATGCCATTAGAAACATAGGATTGAGCTTACATTGTTGTCTAAGACAAATTTTGACCCTACCTATAGGTTAGTGTTTGAAATGAGACTTGTAAACATGATTACGAACATTCAATATTCCCTTGAAGTCACCTTCCACTTTGTCTAATCTAAGTTCCACCAACATAGTTCCTACGTACCAAGAGACTTTACTCTCAACTCACTACCTGTCTAACCCATGTCTTAGTCTATAAAGGGCTATAAGTGTTCATAAGATTCATCTAGCTTGTTAATGATGCTAAAAGGATCCATTTTATGTTGAATTATCAACTAGTGCTTACCTTTACCTTGGAACTAACTATAATGTGATAAAATGCCACCAAGACTCATCTCTTAGGTCACTGTTGTCTCAGTCTATTCCTTGCTAGTTGTAGGTGTTCATAAGATATATCTACTTGGATATGATGTCAAACTATTTTTTTAAACTTTTATAAGGATTAAAAATATGTGTATCTTCTTGAAAACATATATATTCCTTGTTTGAAAGCAAATTATGTTTTTCCATGGGATGAGACACTTCCCTACTGACACCTACAAAAGTGTTGATTTTGCCCTATGTATGGATACAATATGGGATTAGGAAGTTATCACACCAAATTCCATGTTCTCCTATGACATCTTACTTCATGATTATCACTTGAATAATTTGGAATCACTCCTATATGGAAGAGAAGCATAAATTGAAATTTTGGTTGAAAATAATTCTTTTTTGGTCTCAAACTATAGATGACCCTATTGTAAATCAATGTGTTTATTAGCATATTTGAACCTTTAAAATAACACCTTCCCATTATATTTTATCCTTCAAACCTAGTAGGAGTATTGTCCTATGTTAGGGATACTAAGCCAAGTAATTAAGAGTGTTGGAAGGTACTTTGGTTATGATATATGTTAATCATAAAAAGATTAAAGACATATTTTTAAACATTTTAGGGATCAAAGGCTTGAACTCAGTCAACATTTTTGGAGGTGTTTTCAATTTGTGACTAGCCTTACTACTCCTCATATGGGTCTGTCAAGTGCCATTTCATCAATAAATGGTTCTAAGTGAGGTCCAATCTTACTTTCACTTTCAAATGATTCTCTTAAGCCTTTATTTAGGCCACTTGTAGGTGGTGATGAGTTGTAACAATTAGTGAAGAGAGAAAGTGAACAAGATGCATGATTTAGGCATCATATTCCCTTATTTGATCATCCAATGCACTTTTATGACTTTAAAACATCTAAGTCATGCTTAATTCCTTCATATCATGTGGAAAAACTCCATTCAAGGCACCTAATACAATTTAAGATTTAAAAGGGCAGTTTGTAAGCAAGGACAAGCCTATGAGAGGCTTCTTGTCTATTTGAGAGCTCTAAAGAAAATATAATAATGGATAGCCTATGAAAATGTCTTATAAAATAGGGATAAACACCTATAAATAACCATCTTATCAAAACCAAGTAGAAGAATTAGAAACTAGCTCAAAACAAAGACCCATCATGAATTGAAGTGCATAAAAAGTTGCTTGGGGTCTAAGTGATGGTTCATAAAGGAAAAGACACTAAAATAATAAATCTTATAATTAAAATGAATTAGACTCATATTAATTTCATCCCTAAATATCATTCCTCTCAACCCAAACTATACGGCCCACACCAAGCATTTGAAATTGACCCTTCTTGGCTTGGAAGGACAAGAAGGAAGAAATGAAAGTAAAAGTTGAAATTTTTGACCTTTCATTAGTACTCCAAGAATCTAAATGAATTTAACAAGGTTAAGAGGCACATAAGACATGTTTTTACTTGAAGATGAGCTCACTAAGTCTGTATAAGTCCTTAAAAGGGCCTAAAATCAAAGAATAAATTCCTCTTTATGCATATAAACATATATTGAACTAAATATAACAAATTGATAAAATATCCTAACCTAATCCATGTTTAAATAATCTTGGTTACAAATTTACTCCCTTTGAAAGTCTATACAAATCATTAAATAAGCCAAAATATGGCCAAAAAGGCTTTTTTACATATGAGACCTGGTAAAGGATAAATTTTATGACTTTGGAATAATTAAAAAAAATTAAATGAACACCATATTACATTTTAAACACAATTTTATCTTTTGACCATGTTTGACAAGGGTTGAACAACTTTGACTTTATTTAACTAGACTAGTACAAGGAAGATGGGCTTAGACAAAGGCTAGAGGAAGGATAAGTAAGATGTATAGAGAAATATGAGACCCCATAAGACATATGGAAACATATTTTAGAAGTTTTAAAATGTATGGGTTGATACGATTTGACTAAAAGTCAAATTTTGTCAACAATTATATGAATGCACATGAAATTAGCTTGAATACTTGATCATGTCAAATTAGGTCTACATAAAACTAGACTGAGACTTGTATAAGGAATTATTTAAGTGTTTCATCTATACTTTTTGAATAATAGGGAAATTTTTCTCAATATACAATTTTATCAATAAGCCTTATGAATTAAAAATTATCTGTCTTATAATAAGTTATTTAATGTGTATTTATGGAGTTTCCATCAAGATGAAAACACACAAAGAAGCCTAAAAATAGGGAGGATGAGCTTAGGGAGGGTTTCATTTGAAAATATGTTCAACTAGAACAAATAAAAACTCATCTAATAGGGAAAGGATTTATGGTCATTATTGTCGTAGTCTATAAAATATGTCCCCAAAGGAAACATGTTGGGATTTAGATCCAGATTGAGGCATATAGATGCATAAATGTTTTTTTATAAATTATAACACTTATGTGTGAAATGAATGACAGTTACAAGATAACATAGGTCCTTTCTTATGCATATGATATGTCAAATTGGTGAAATAAGTGATGGGTTTTACCACATTAATGGAGATGAGCCAAAGGCTATAAAATGTGCAAAGCATTATAATTATTGATCAATATCAAAAACTTGTTTATTCAAATGTAATGTGTTACATTTATAGGAATAAAATATCTTTAAAAATAGGAGATAAAACTAATCTCGTAAAATCTCCTAATAAATTATCATAAACCCCTATTCTATGTGATTTAAATAAATCATTTACAATTATCTAATATATTATTTTATTTTCATACCTAAATGTTAGGACTAATTCCCAACATTTCCCCCTTTAGTTCTAACATACACCTAAAATTGCCCCCCTTAAATGTAGATGTCAGGTTTGCCCAAAAATGCATCCATTATACAAATTATTACATTCAAAGACTCAAAAAGTCCAAGACTATAAATGACATAATAAGAAAATTAAACTTGTATACTAAAGATAATGAACTAACTAAACACAATAATTCAATCATATTAAAACACTAACTATGACTCATGTTAATTTAAAATAAAACTATAAAATTGAATCATAAACTTAAAATAGACATAACAAACCTAAAAATAGATGAGATATGAACCAAATTAAAAACAAATCTAGATACTACCTAAAAACTTATACTACATACTATAGATTTTGGAATGAGTCATGTGTGATTTTGACATCACCACCAAGATAGGTGTTGTGTGAGATTCAAATTGTAGATCATGCATGATCTGACATTACTAGAGAGACCACCATTGTGATAATCAAACATATGGACAAGAAGAGATTGATACACACCATATATTATTTTGGGTAGAGGAAGGTGGTGGTAGAAACTATAGATGGAGGCCATCGACATTGGATAATGGAGTGAGTTGTGGAGACGACTATGGATGATGAATAGTTTTATAGAAAAAATTGTGGAGTTTGGATGATAGTTCGAGAGAGGAGAGAATGATAACAAAGAAAGTTACATGGATGAGAGAGGGTGTTTTAATTCAGTTGACTATAGATGAGACAAGGACAAATACAAATGTTATAAAGCTCAGTTGGTGATGTAACCAAGTAGAACATAGTGTTTATTCAGGTCATGAGAATGTCAATGATGCATGATAATCTTGTGTCAGTTGGTGATGGAGGAGAAGTGATGATGTAGAGGTCTAGTGCTAGAAAATATGCTAAGTCATCATGCATCGAGAGAGTTGGTGATTAATATCTACCATGGAGATGTAAACAGTGGACTACCATCACAAATATAAATAGGTTGTGTGGGGAGGAATTCATGAGCAAAATTTTTCAGTCATTGAGATATGATGGTGAAAACAAGTGGGATGAATCTATTTGAATAGATGGGAGGTTGACAAATGGTAGCTAAGATAGAACAATGGAACAAATTTACATTCTAAAAAAAATGTCCTGATTATATATATGATATACATAGTAAACCACTACAAACTATATATAAATATATTTTATAGAGATTTATCATCAAGTAATGATATTAAAAATATCACATGATTTGCATTGATATTTCAATATCAAGCAAGATGACAAGTCTGTCAAATGAGATAGTTTTTGCATGTGGTTTTCACTACTTAGATCTATGATGAACAAGGCCTAAAATTTTTAGAGAAGTCTAGGATGGGCCTGCTCTGATACCATCGATGGGTTTTACCCAATTAATGAAGAAGAGCCAAAGGCTCTGAAATATATAAAGCACAATAATTGTTGATCGATCTAAAAAACATGTTTATTCAAATGTAATGTGTTACATTTATAGGACTACAATCTCCTAAAAAATAGGAGATAAAACTAATCTCATAAAATCTCCTAATAACTTATCATAAACCCCTATTCTACATTATTTAAATAAATCACTTACAATTAGCTAATATATATATTTTTTTCATACCTAAATGTTAGGACTAATTCCAAAAAATAAGTGTTAATTAAATGCATAAATTAAATAAGAATAAAAATGGATATGATATGGATCATCAAGTATTTGTGACCATATTTGAGTTACTACATGAGAAATTAACACAAATATATAGGCATGTGACATCGTATGAGTATCATTACATGTTCAATGAAATCTAAAATATATTTTTGATTTTTTAAAATTCAACGTATTATTAATATTTAGATTCACACAAAAATATGTATACAGGGAAAGAATGATCTTAAGAGATTCACGTGTTCACTGAAGTTTTCTTCAAGATTTTAAGGGTAACAAATGTTGTATCCATATAATACATATTTTAATTTTATATGTATATGCACATAGACATAGACACAAACAAAACCCCACAAACATCAATGTCGGTAATTAAAGGGTAATTATATACTTTTAAAATTTCAATCAAAATTACGTGTTGTGTTATTAACATGTTTTTTTTGTCATGTAACCCCTTTCTCTCCTCCATTTCTATCTCATCTTTATTTTGTAGTCCTATGGCAGTCCTCCATAAACATACCAATTATGTTTATGGGGCCCAATAATGTAGTGATGCCATTGAAGTGGTGTTTGTTGGTGTATGTCCATTGGTGGACCGTGTCTCACGAATTTTTTTTTGGTTTGATGTTTATTTACATGCCCATAATGGTTTTTAATTTAAATTCAATTTACATATAAATTCATATGCATCTAGAGATCATTTGAAAATAAACTAGTATTTTTATTTAGAATGATATATTGAGAATTTACAAGGATTATAGATAAATTAAGCAATCGTTTATCATAGCATTGAATTTCATATTAGCAATATAGTGCACTAAATTTTTTTCTCTAGCTTGTAAATTATTTTAATTATTAGAATGTTTTATTTGATATTATACATCATTGAGGGGTTTGACAAATACCAAAGAAACTCAACTATTTCTTGACATAATAAACATCCAAAAAATAATAAACATCCAAAAAATACATAAATTTCCTTATCGTTTTCTAGTCTAGCCTCCTAATTAGAGTTTAGAGAAGAAGTGAAATTTAAGACATGATTGGTGTGAGGTTTCATAAAAATGATTGATGTTTCCGGAGACTTGGATGTGATGAACACACTTGTCGAAAAATTATACACATTTATGGCATTTCTCAATACTCAATATAATTTTAGCGCTCAAAATTAGAATTTGATGATTTGGACAAGTTCTTCCATTTGCCATGGATTGATAGGGTTCTCATTGTCATGCTATGAAAACCTGATTTTCAATATCAATTTTACATAACTATCTCAAGATCTTCTAATAGTCAAGATACTTTTTAAAACTTTTATGTTCCTTGGGATGTGGTGTAATAGTTAAAGTAAGTATATTCATATTTGAACAATCTAAAGTTAAATTTCACTAATAGTTACCAACAACAAATAATATAAAATCAATTAAATAAATTAATAAAAATATAGAGACTAGAATCACTATTTTTATTCGAAATCAAATGTGGGTCTGCCAATCCCACAATTAACATTAAAAAATAAAAAATAAAAATAGAATTAAAATTAAAAATTAAAAATAAATAAATAAATAATTACTTTTTTCAACTTTTACTATAATTTTTAAACTTGGACTAATTTCATATTTTACATATATTCTAATCCTCAAGTATTAATAGATATTTATGTTACGATTTAATTGAAGTATTTTTTAAATTTTCGTTGCCATTGCTTTATATATCTTTTTATATATAAAGATAAGGTTCTAAATGTACGCGAAGCAGGTGAAAAACAACGTTATTATCTTTGGCAGGTAGTCAAATTTTATGAAGAGTTATCTACACCAGCTACATCCAACCAGCTATCAATAGAGCTTGGCCTTTCCGTTGGCATAGTACTATGAAAAGTGATGTAGCCAGCTGTCGTGCTGACTACGTTGTAGCTTTTTTAAATATGAAAAGTGATGCAGAGAGATATTGTACTCGCAGTGTAATAATTGTTTCGACTTTGCTCTCTTTGTTATTTTCAATAATAACATTTTACTTCCTATGACCTTTCCTACGTAATAGGTCATACGTAATTATCATTTTATTATCTCTCTCGTTAGTAGATTTATAAGCAAAGAACGTTTCAAAATCCAGAAAGAATTACTGTGAAGTTTGCCTCAAACAATGTTGAAGTAAATGCAAAGGCACAGATTCTCATTCCAATTTATAGTATAAAGAACATTCTATTTTGATATACTGAGACTTATAGGGGATTTGTTATTCTTGTAAACTGAAGCAATACAATAATAGTTAAAATGCATTAACAATCCGTTATACTATTTCGAGTTTTTTTAAGGCAAATATGCTCAGGGCATAATGCGTACCACTATTGGGGTTTCTTGTGTCCATACCACAGATCCCAGCGAGCATTGCGTCTTTGGCCGCAACCAATTAAACTTGTACAACCCTATATACCGAGAGCGCTTTTAGAAAAGCTGTGAAAAGAGGGTTTACCCTACCTGACTGAAAAAAAGAGCTTCTAAAAAAAGATGTGAAAACCTGGTTTTGGTTAGGAGGGTTTGCCCTACATGACTGAAAGAGAGTTTTTAGAAAAGTTGTGAAAAGAATATTTTGATAACGTTTGGGATAACACCAATAATGTATCACACCAGAATAAGAAAGAAAAGTAAATAATGGAATGTAATCCTCATAGTGAATCACAGAGTGTGATCAGATTTATTTATATATATATGTACACATATTATTTCACAAGGTCTTTTACCTTGACTGTGAAAGCATCAGATCTATAATGCTAAGATTTGTTGCAATTTCAAACTAAAGCAGCTTACGGTAATTATTGTCATTAAGAGACTAGAGAAGCAATCAATACACCATACATGCTTTCAAATTCGTTATAACAAAAAGAAATTGCTTTTACTAATACACCATACTTACGAACGGGTTTCCCTGTTATCAGAAATTATAAAGGCAAACGACTCTAGCCTGACCGAACGATTTTACTATATTTTTTTATGAATGTACAAGATCCTACTGTTCTAGGATGGGTTCTTCATTCAGATCAATTCCAAGATCTGTTTTCTTGGATACCACAGAAGAGATTGTGGAGTTGTTCGTACAAGAAGTTAGATACCTTTCTGTAAATGGGCATTCTTTCCGGGGCATGTCAGAAAAATCCTCCCACTCGAATGAGGACTTCCATGGAGATTTAACTTTCATACCGTTGCCACCCACATCCTCAACCGTAGATTTCCTTCTTTCAGAGTTGTAATTCACACATTGCATGGATTTTCTCAATCAAAGACAAAAATTCTACGAACCCATCTCCATTGTCATCTATTCGTGGACGTGTGCTCTCTTTTTCCCCACCACGTTCAGGGTAGTCGTGCTGCTTCTTTAGCCGCCGACATTCCATGCTAATAGCCAAAGAAGCGCTTTAAAACAATGTGTGGGGAATGCTAGATGCAGCTGCTTCAACAACAAAGATCCCCAATTCCTCGCAGAGAAAGATGATCATGTACAATTAGTTATATTCTACAAAATAGGGAATCTATACAAATAAGCAACCCTGATTACTTAACTTGAGACTAACCATAACTTTATTGTAAAGGATCACAGTCAACATGTGTTTTCTGCGTGTGTATTGTAACGTAACTTTTACACTTAAAAGCAGAGAAGTGTTCTACAAGATATATTAGGGTTCCCAAATAAAATTATGTATTGTAATATTATTTTTACATTTAAAAGATAAAATAGTATTATAAAAATATATTAAATTTATAACTTTTTTATATAATCCCATAAACCCTTGAATCTGGTTCACTAAATTATAACCATTCCATTTCATGTTCATATCTTTTTGAAGAATATAAACCAAACTCTTAACGAATGAAAATGAGTGAGCGAGCGTGTCCGTTTATTTCTCAAAATAATAACCGACGTGTCCATTAATTCTGCCGCAAGTTTTTTTTTTTTAGTTTTTGGCTTGTAACCTCCATTGCCATCTGTTCGTGTACGTTTGCTCTCTTTTGCTCTCCACGATCTGGATCCATAATAATAACTTCTTGTTTGGCCCCTACAATCCATGATAATAATAATGGAACTTCTTCTTTGGACCCGACAATCCACGATGATAGCAAACGAAGCGCAAAAGTTACATGCTAAAAAATACGAACCGTACAAGATCACCATCAAAATGTGTTTTTTTCGGTTACCGCAACGTTACATTTGCACGCAACGACTGAAAATAGGAATCCAGCGACCGAGCATCTCCGCTTGGTCCGAAAAATAGTAATCCACGGCTCCATTACATCAGCCACAGGTTTATATCGTTATTTGCAGTTGTTCATATGGGGTAAAGAATATTAGAAGGGATGTATTTTCTTATTTTTTTGGATTTGATTTTTTGGTTCCTTTTGTTGTATAATTTGTTATGTAAATTTTGGTCATTTAATTATTGGTCTATTTTCTTTTTTTTTAGAGAAAATTTCAACACATATTTTTGTATAGGTAAATTTGGCTTTTTTTTATTGTTCGAATCAGGGTCAGTGGGCTATGACACTTCACAAATCTTCATTCTATCGTTTGATTTCAAGTGGAAATATATTGGTAACATGGACGAATGGAAACAAGAAGATAGACAATAGGACCTCGAACATAGAGTCCTATTTCAATCAAATTAGTTCTTGTGACATCCTTGTTCAACATCAGATATAGAAAACGACAAATCTAAGATGTTGTCATCCTGCAAGCTACACAACCCTTTGCAATCTCTAATGTAGGTCATGTAAATCAAACCACTACATTGAATTTGGGTTCGATATACAATATGCACCCCCTGGCATATGGTTTCACATGAAATACCCTATCATCACCACTCACTATCACCGCCCAGTGTACGTTGAAATATTTCCTGACTTGCATGTTTTTTATTACCTTGCCTTTTCTTCCTATGATCCAATTTTGGTGAAAGATTTTAATGTGAGTTGAGTGTTGATGGTGAGCGCTAATGATAGGGCATTTTCAGTGATATATCAAAAAGACCCATATCATACATTAGACCCACAATCAAGGTAGCTAGTGGATTTACATAATATGCACCCATTTCAGCATGGTCTACAACTTACAATGTGTCAATATATTTGATTGATCGTTTTCAATTCTCAAGTGTAGATGAGGACGTCACAAGTGTTGATCTAATTATGGTAAGCTCTACATATGATGTGTTGATTGAAGCATCACTATAATATCGTTGATATGGAGATAAAATACTAAATTTTTGAAATCTTTATGTATGTATGTATGTATGTATGTATGTATGTGTGTGTGTGTGTGTGTGTGTATATATATATATATATATGTATATGTATATGTATATGTATATGTATATGTGTATATGTGTATATGTGTATATGTGTATATATGTATATGTATATGTATATCTGTATATATATGCATATGCATATCTATATGTATATGCATATGCATATATATGTGTGTTTGTGTGTGTGTTTTTCCAAAATTTATATATAATAAGTTTATATATATATATATATATATATATATATATATATATATATATATATATATATATATATATATATATATATATATATATATATATATATATATATAATGATTCATAATTTATATTAATATTATAAATATAGATTAATATATTAATATTATGTATATGTTATAATATTATTAGCTATTTGATTTTTTAAAATTGTGGGATGTATTTTTTATTTTTTATTACTAAATTATTAAAAAAATTGATAGTACTAATTTTTATTTTTTAATATGTTTTTAAAAATTATAAACATAAAAAGGTGAGGTTTTTATTATTAAAATTTTGATTATTTTTAAATTTTATTAAAATCAAATAAAATATAAAAATTTATTTATTTATCTATTGTATTTAATGTTTACTTATCTATTTATTTATTTTTTATTAAAATATTTTTTAAATCATTTTTTATTTTAATTCAAAACCAAATCATGGATTTGGTCATCACCCCTGCTCTACTTCCCCGACTCTTGCCACCCCTTCATCCAGTAGGCTGCTCATGTCCCTGCTCCTCCCTTCCATCCACCTATCTACTCATATGATCATAAAGGGGTAAGCATATTGACTGATTATTATAAGATATGTTGTCATTAGACAAAGTGGGGAAAGTATGTTCTAGGATCATAAATGGAAAAACATCCTAACTAATTTAAATTGTATAGGAATAGATCATCTAATACAAAATGCTCATGTATATTCATGTAGGATATTTATTATTGAATTTACTTATTAAATGGATAATCCCTACACATGTAGATTCAACTTAGTTGGGTGTGATGATAAGAGGTCAAATTGGTGATAGGGTGAGTTCTACTTAGAGTTCAACTAAGTACCACTATGAGTTCTCCTTTGAGTTCCATAGTGAGTTACACTCATTCCCATAATGAGTTATCTTGTGAGTTAACTCCCCATACTCATTATTTATATTTTTCTTCACTGGTCCATTTTAATAGAGTAGATAATTGGTAAGGAATGTAGTTTAGTACATCAAGAAATTATTTCACATTCTCTTATTGCATATTTTTGAATACAAGTAGGGTCATTATTGTTTTAGAATTATTATGTCCTCACTCTATGAGAAGATCACCTATTGGCCTATTCTGACATGGTATCAAATCTTAAGGTTCTAGTAATGAAGATCAAGTTATCTTCTTGATTTCTATTATGTATTCATTAAATTCAATCAAGAATAATTTGTATAGTTTTGGTATTAGATTTTGCATGTATTTTATGGGTAGTATAAGCTTAGTTTCTTAGAGATAAGAGGAGGATGCATCAACCAATTATTTTTTTCTTGGTCAAGGGTTTGAATTTTTTTTTGTAATGAATTTTTTCTTCTTGACGTTCTCATGATGCAAACCAACCATGCAAGGAATTTAGCACAACTATGTTTGAAATATGTATAATTTTTTCATCAGATTGCATAACTTCCTAGAGCATTGACATGTTTCTGGTCTTACATTCATGTTTTCCTTCCTAGCTACATCACAAATCTTAAGTCCTTTTCCTAGTTCTATTATTCCCTCTACCTCTCAATGGTATTCAAACCTATCAAAAATTTAAACTTTTTGTGCAAGTTTAATTAAATAGGCTATTAACGATGGAAAATCTATTTTGTGTTAAGGTGTGGAGCTAAAAGCTTCAACTATTTACAGACACAAGAAGAAGATGCTAAAGAACCAGAAGCACCAGCGTCGGTAGCATGACTGACGTCGGTCAGATGCAGTGGAGAAGGAGACCGGCGACGACAGATAGTCGGCCGACATCGGCACCACCAGACAAGCAGGGACTGGTGTCGGTCGCCTATGTATTTCCAAAACTACTATTGACGAACAGTCAGTTAAGTGAAGCGAGTGTTTGCATGTCAAATGACTAATTATAGTCACGAGCTGTGTGTCTAATTATTGTAACTAGAGTTCTATTTTTGTAAGCATGGGATCCTATTTAAAGACCCATAAGGCATGTATTGTAATGATCAAGAAGGCAAGTAAAAGCATTGAAGCAAGCAAGGTCAAGGAGATCAGTTGAAGCATTCAAGGAGGGATAATAACTCAGGCTTTAGAGTTGTTGTGTTGAGCAAGAGAGAGAGGGAAGAAGGTCTTGAGGTGTGGCAAGCCTTTGAGGTGGAGGAAGAAGTGGCATCTTCCTTATTGTATTTTCTTCTAGTAATATTTAATACAAGAGTGTGTATTGTCTCTCAAATTCTTTGTTGTTTCAAGTTTCTAGTTACTTTATCATTCTGGTATAATTTCGTGTTTAATTGCTTATAAGAAAGTAATCAATTGTGCTTCCGTTGGATAAGGGGTCACCTAATAGTTGGTATCAGAGCATATTGATTGTTGTAGGTATTTTCTCCTGACAAGTGGTATCAGAGCTACGATTTGCAGGAAGCAGGGTATTGTTTTTTGATTACAGGTCATTCACAGGGTTTTCTGATTGAGTGGGAGTTTAGAAATGGCAGAAGAAAGTAGGCTATGAATGGAGAAGTTTAATGGCAAGAATTATCAACATTGGAGGATGCAGATTGAGGACTATCTATATCAGAAGGATTTGTACTTACCATTGGGTGGGGTTGCATGCAAGCCCACAGATATGAAGGATGAAGAATGGAATGTTCTTGATCAGAAGGATCTCAGTTCCATAAGGTTGAGTCTTGCATCGTCTGTGATTTCCAGCTTATCACAGTGCAAGACAATAGAAGAGTTGATAAAGTCCTTGGCGAATTTATACAAAAAGCCCTCGGCTTCTAATAAGGTATATCTTATGAAGTAGCTATTTACTTTGCAAATGTAGGAAGGTGGATCGGTACATACTCATCTCAGTGATTTCCATGGTTTGGTAAACCAATTGGCTTCAATCAATATTGTTTTTTATGATGAAGTAAAGGCTCTCTTGATTTTATGTTCTTTGCCTGAAAGTTGGGATGGTTTGCTTATGGCAGTAAGTAATTCTGCATCTGCTTCTAAAATCTTAAAAGTTGATGATGTTGTGAGTGTGATCTTGAATGAATAAATACACAGGAGAAGCACGGGTGAATCATCAGGGAATGCTCTAAGTGTAGAAAGCAAGGGAAGGCAAAGGGAGAAGATTAAGCAAGGGAAATCAAGATCGGGAAGGAGATCCGAGTCCAAAGGTATTACCTGCTAGTTTTGTGGAAAGAAAAGATATACAAAGAAGGAGTGTTGGTTGAGAGATAAAGAGAATCAACATGCAGGTATGGAAGAAGCAAAGTATGCAAATATTGTGATGCAGGACACTCTCATACTTTCTTCAGATAGTCTGGTAGGATCATGGATTTTAGATCCTGGTTCATCTTTTCATGCATCCCCAAACAGAGATTTGTTCTATAAGTATGAACAGGGAGACTTTGGAGTGCTCTATTTAGGGGATGGTACGCCTTGTCAGATAGTTGGCAAAGGGAAAGTGTAGCTGAGATTGCAGATTGACAACACATGGGTGTTGAAAGAGGTCATGCATGTTCTAATTCTGAAGCAGAGTCTGATTTCTGTAGGAAGGTTGGGAGATGAGGGATGCAAAATAACCCTCACAGCAGATTCTTGGAAGGTTACCAAGGGAGCACTTGTTCTAGCAAGAGGTAAGAAAGTAGATACTCTTTATGTGTCTACTTGTATTACTGATTCTACTTCTGGTGTAGATTTGAAGATGTGGCCTAATAGGCTTGGTCACATGAATAGGAAGGGAATGGAAGTTCTTGATTCAAAAGGTATGTGTTCAAATTCGGAAAGCATAGATAGAGTTCATTACAAAAAAAGGAAATCTAATGCTTTTGACAGGAACAAAGAAGCCTTGGTGTTTATGGAGGAGATGAAGGACAGAGATCAGTCACAGGGGTTGAATAAATCTGAGCAGGGCAGCATGGATAGAGGTTTGATCCAAGAAGAGCTCGCGGATGAAAATTTCATCACTTACAGGAACACACAGACACTGATGTTGGTCGCTTGGGACCGACGTCGGTCATCCAAATACTGACATCGGTCTTGTGCAGACCAGTAGGGTCGGTAGGTCGGGCAGGAGAAGTCTGACGTCAGTCATAAGGACCGACGTCGGTAGGAGGGACACCGATGTCAGCCAGGGAAATGACGTCGGCAGTCAGGGTCAGTGCAAAGAACCGACATCGGTCAGGAGCAGACTGGGAGATGGCTAATATCGGTCACTAGAACGGATGTTGGGTGGATCTATAAGTCTCAAACACCCATGTGGAGGTCAGGAAAGGTATGTGAACCTCATATTCGTTGTTTACCTTCTTTATATTGCTTACTGATAGTCATGAACTAGGAAGATGGAAGAAGCAATGTAGGTAGAATCCAAAAATAGTGGGAGCTTGGCATGGATGAGGAGTGTGAGTCCTTGGAGTAGAACCAAACAGGTATTTATTGGTAGTGTTGTCAGTTGGAAGGAAGCACTGGATAGAGGGATGAATTCCAGTTTTAGAGAAGAGAGTGGATGGACACATGAGACAGAAGGCTATGGCATATGGTCTTGATTAGGCTATAGAACAATGGAGGTTTGACCATTGTATTTTATCTTTACCAGGTTGGATAATATTAGCTACATTATCCTGTTACTGTATTGTGTTACTTGTTGCAGGGTTTCATATACAGGGAGTTTTCTAAGCTAAGGGTAGAGTTGGTTTAGAAGTATGTCATGGAGAATTTGGGAACAGCAAAATTCTTGTGGCATAAGAGACAGGTATTGCATCACAGGTTTGCATGGTGGTTGGTCTTCAAGAATGACATTGAAGAGGAATACAGAGCCTAAGGAACAAAATAGATGGTGTACAGGTACAAGTACAAGTTGCAACTATTTATCTCCAAGTCAGAGATTATTAAGGTGTGGAGCTAAAAGCTTCAACTATTTGCAGACACAAGAAGAGGATGCTGAAGAACCAGAAGCACCAGTGTCGGCAGCATGGCCGATGTTGGTCAGATGCAGTGGAGAAGGAGACCGGTGATGGCAGATAGTCGACCGACGTCGATAGCACCAGACAAGCAGGGACCGGCATCGGTCACCTGTGTATTTCCAAAATTGCTGTTGACGAACAGTCAGTTAAGTGAAGTGAGTGTTTGCATGTCAAATGACTAATGATAGTCACGAGCTGCGTGTCTAATTATTGTAACTAGAGTTCTATTTTTGTAAGCATGGGATCCTATTTAAAGACCCATAAGGCATGTATTGTAATGATCAAGAAGGCAAGTAAAAGCATTGAAGCAAGCAAGGTCAAGGAGATCAGTTGAAGCATTCAAGGAGGGATAATAACTCAGGCTTTAGAGTTGTTGTGTTGAGCAAGAGAGAGAGGGAAGAAGGTCTTGAGGTGTGGCAAGCCTTTGAGGTGGAGGAAGAAGTGGCATCTTCCTTATTGTATTTTCTTCTAGTAATATTTAATACAAGAGTGTGTATTGTCTCTCAAATTCTTTGCTATCTCAAGTTTCTAGTTACTTTATCATTTTGGTATAATTCCATGTTTAATTGCTTATAAGAAAGTAATCAATTGTGCTTCTGTTGGATAAGGGGTCACCTAACAGTTGGTATCAGAGCATATTGATTGTTGTAGGTATTTTATCCTGACATTTTGCTATAACTTTTCATTGGTAACTCAAAATTGAGTGCCACCTTTTTAAAAGTGCATGTTTCTTAATCCTCTTCTCATTGGTCTATACTTTTTTTGTAAAATTCACTAAAGATGTAAAGTGTCATATTTAAGGGGGTTACCTATGCTATGGGCCCTAGTACCCTCTACATTGTAAGTTTAATGTACCTATTTATCACATTTGGATGCATTTTTAATTGTGTCCAACATCTCCATTCTGAGAGTGAAATATCCCTTATAGATGTAGTAGTGATTTCTCACTTGGATGCATTCTCAATTGTTCCCAATGTCCCATTCAAGAGCATGATTCAGGGTTTAATTTAATTTTATACCATGTAGTATTGTAGTTCATTTATGTATTCTCTTGATTTAATGATTCTCTTTTAGAGACTCCAGAGGAGGAAGGTTGATTCTACACCAGTGTTTCTTCTCCTTTTACTCTATTTTTTGAGAGTTACTTTATATGTGGGTACCTCATCAGGTCTTTTTTCTAGGACCCATATTTTAGTTTTTACCCACCTAAGCTATGCTTAATGGGGTTGTTATTGTAGGATATTTATTATTCCACTTACTTATTAAATGGATAACCCCTACACATGTAGCTTTAGATTACTTAGGTGTGATAAGAGGTTAAATGTACAAGAGGGTGAGTTCCACCTAGAGTTTAAGTGAGTACCACTGTGTGATCTCATATGAGTTCTATAGTGAGTTACACTTAGTCTCATAATGAGTTATCCTATGAGTTAACTCCCCCTACTCCTTTAAATTCCTCTTCACTAGGTTATTTTAATAGAAAAGTTAATTAGTAATGAAGGCAATTTAATACATCTGACAATTATTTCACATCCTTTTCATGCATATTTCTTAATACAAATAAGGTAATTGTTATTTGAAAATTATTATGTGCTCAATCTAACAGAAGATCACCTATTGGCATATTCTGACAAAGTCATGAAAGTATTTATGGTTTTATAGACATGGACAATTAGGATAGAGGATAATGGCCACTCATATACTCACTTGTATATGAATTCCCATTCATAGTCGATGATGAGAATGAGCCATAATAGAATACATATGAGATTCATGCTTTTTAATAGTTATAAAGGGATAATTAAAACCTAAAAAATAAGGTCCATCAACCTTTTATGGATTCCATGCCCCCAAACAACAATGTAGTTATTTCTCTAGATCCAAAATATAATAACAATCCAACTCTTCTAAATGAGAATGATTAACAACATGTTGTTTATTCACATAAAAAAAGTGGATACAATATAGTTGAGGAAATGAAGAAAATCAAGGCTAATATTACTCTTCATGGGATAACCCATATTAATAGACAAAGGGAGATATTATTAAAATCACTGACAAGTAAGCCATCTTATGATAAATCCAAATCTGCACATAATAATGTGGTTGTTCATCAAGATAAATCAGATGTAACACCTTTTATTTTGATTATCATAATGTTTTGTAAAAATATGCATAAATGTTTGGTAGACTTAGGTTCTTTAGCTAACATCATTATTACAAATTTTTGCATCAAATAAGTTTGACTCTAGGCATGTCCAAGAGAGTAATATTATAGTTAAAAAAAACTCTAATCCTTGGTTTTAGTGAGTTATTGCATGTTCAAATGTAGCTAGATACAGATCCATGTATCCAATGCTATGCATATTATTTTTTTGGGCATTCATAAGGCTTATGGCTTACTTATAATACCTAATTGATATAAGACACTAAATAGTTACATTGCTACAAATGTTTTACACGTGGTTGCTATAGAAAGGGGATGTAATTCAGAGTTGAGTGGATAGAGATCCAAAGATGAAGTAAATGATCACATGATATAATAATAATTATAAGGTTGGTTTTGATCTATATCATGTAGATGTCTACACATTTATTAAAAACCATGGATCACATGAATAATAATTTGAAGGTCCTTCATAATTATGGAATTTATGCTTTGATGATGCCCATTTCAAGAAAGATTTAGGCATGGGCATAACATTGATTGATCAAGATGGGAGATAATTTATTTACACATATAGTTTATATTTCACATGCACAATAATTGAGTTAATTATTAAGCCCTAATTCTTAGCATGTAGTTCACATTGAAGTACAATGTGAAATAGTTACTATTGGTTAGAGGTTCAAAACTAGTTGTCAATAAAATTAGAATTAAATATTATTTCAAGATTTTATAATTAAAAACATATAAATATAGGGTGTGGGACCTGATTGATTCATTTGAAGCATTCAACATCAGATCCATCTCGAAGGAGGAAAATTAGATAGTAGATTCACTAGTAGCTCTAGATACTAATTTAGGACTACTAAAAGAGTCCAAGATGTAGAATTTTTTATGTAATTATTTCCTTACCCCTTAATCCTTGATAACTTGGATAAATTTTATAATATTGATAATTAACATGAAATTATATAGTTTCTTAGCAATTTTGATACATTTTCATCTTAGATAACTGATGAAGGGATTTCAATCCCATGAACATAGAAGAATTATGAGATGATGGTATCTTGTAGATGAAATAAATTTGAATATACATGGGGATGGTGTTACTAGAATGAGTATTTAATGTGGATCCTCAAGCTAAAATATATAAGTGATCCAAAATAGATGTATCTAAATTTGTTAAAGTGATCATGAGAATTGATGACCATCCATAATATGTCAACATTGGAGTGTGTTATTATGAATTTGAATGGTAGAAGTTGATGAGCTTTATGAATAAATATAAGGATGTAATTACCTAAACATTTTAATATTTAATGGTTTTTAACACTAGAATCATAACTCATACGATGTCTCTCCAAAAAGGGTGTCAATTATTTAGGGAACGTCAGAAACTACATTGTAAGTTTAATGTACCTATTTATCACATTTGGATGCATTTTTAATTGTGTCCAACATCTCCATTCTGAGAGTGAAATATCCCTTATAGATGTAGTAGTGATTTCTCACTTGGATGCATTCTCAATTGTTCCCAATGTCCCATTCAAGAGCATGATTCAGGGTTTAATTTAATTTTATACCATGTAGTATTGTAGTTCATTTATGTATTCTCTTGATTTAATGATTCTCTTTTAGAGACTCCAGAGGAGGAAGGTTGATTCTACACCAGTGTTTCTTCTCCTTTTACTCTATTTTTTGAGAGTTACTTTATATGTGGGTACCTCATCAGGTTTTTTTTCTAGGACCCATATTTTAGTTTTTACCCACCTAAGCTATGCTTAATGGGGTTGTTATTGTAGGATATTTATTATTCCACTTACTTATTAAATGGATAAGCCCTACACATGTAGCTTTAGATTACTTAGGTGTGATAAGAGGTTAAATGTGCAAGAGGGTGAGTTCCACCTAGAGTTTAAGTGAGTACCACTGTGTGATCTCATATGAGTTCTATAGTGAGTTACACTTAGTCTCATAATGAGTTATCCTACGAGTTAACTCCCCCTACTCCTTTAAATTCCTCTTCACTAGGTTATTTTAATAGAATAGTTAATTAGTAATGAAGGCAATTTAATACATCTGACAATTATTTCACATCCTTTTCATGCATATTTCTTAATACAAATAAGGTAATTGTTATTTGAAAATTATTATGTGCTCAATCTAACAGAAGATCACCTATTGGCATATTCTGAAAAAGTCATGAAAGTATTTATGGTTTTATAGACATGGACAATTAGGATAGAGGATAATGGCCACTCATATACTCACTTGTATATGAATTCCCATTCATAGTCGATGATGAGAATGAGCCATAATAGAATACATATGAGATTCATGCTTTTTAATAGTTATAAAGGGATAATTAAAACCTAAAAAATAAGGTCCATCAACCTTTTATGGATTCCATGCCCCCAAACAACAATGTAGTTATTTCTCTAGATCCAAAATATAATAACAATCCAACTCTTCTAAATGAGAATGATTAACAACATGTTGTTTATTCACATAAAAAAAGTGGATACAATATAGTTGAGGAAATGAAGAAAATCAAGGCTAATATTACTCTTCATGGGATAACCCATATTAATAGACAAAGGGAGATATTATTAAAATCACTGACAAGTAAGCCATCTTATGATAAATCCAAATCTGCACATAATAATGTGGTTATTCATCAAGATAAATCAGATGTAACACCTTTTATTTTGATTATCATAATGTTTTGTAAAAATATGCATAAATGTTTGGTAGACTTAGGTTCTTTAGCTAACATCATTATTACAAATTTTTGCATCAAAATAAGTTTGACTCTAGGCATGTCCAAGAGAGTAATATTATAGTTAAAAAAAACTCTAATCCTTGGTTTTAGTGAGTTATTGCATGTTCAAATGTAGCTAGATACAGATCCATGTATCCAATGCTATGCATATTATTTTTTTGGGCATTCATAAGGCTTATGGCTTACTTATAATACCTAATTGATATAAGACACTAAATAGTTACATTGCTACAAATGTTTTACACGTGGTTGCTATAGAAAGGGGATGTAATTCAGTGTTGAGTGGATAGAGATCCAAAGATGAAGTACATGATCACATGATATAATAATAATTATAAGGTTGGTTTTGATCTATATCATGTAGATGTCTACACATTTATTAAAAACCATGGATCACATGAATAATAATTTGAAGGTCCTTCATAATTATGGAATTTATACTTTGATGATGCCCATTTCAAGAAAGATTTAGGCATGGACATAACATTGATTGATCAAGATGGGAGATAATTAATTTACACATATAGTTTATATTTCACATGCACAATAATTGAGTTAATTATTAAGCCCTAATTCTAAGCATGTAGTTCACATTGAAGTACAATGTGAAATAGTTACTATTGGTTAGAGGTTCAAAACTAGTTGTCAATAAAATTAGAATTAAATATTATTTCAAGATTTTATAATTAAAAACATATAAATATAGGGTGTGGGACCTGATTGATTCATTTGAAGCATTCAACATCAGATCCATCTCGAAGGAGGAAAATTAGATAGTAGATTCACTAGTAGCTCTAGATACTAATTTAGGACTACTCAAAGAGTCCAAGATGTAGAATTTTTTATGTAATTATTTCCTTACCCCTTAATCCTTGATAACTTGGATAAATTTTATAATATTGGTAATTAACATGAAATTATATAGTTTCTTAGCAATTTTGATACATTTTCATCTTAGATAACTGATGAAGGGATTTCAATCCCATGAACATAGAAGAATTATGAGATGATGGTATCTTGTAGATGAAATAAATTTGAATATACATGGGGATGGTGTTACTAGAATGAGTATTTAATGTGGATCCTCAAGCTAAAATATATAAGTGATCCAAAATAGATGTATCTAAATTTGTTAAAGTGATCATGAGAATTGATGACCATCCATAATATGTCAACATTGGAGTGTGTTATTATGAATTTGAATGGTAGAAGTTGATGAGCTTTATGAATAAATATAAGGATGTAATTACCTAAACATTTTAATATTTAATGGTTTTTAACACTAGAATCATAACTCATACGATGCCTCTCCAAAAAGGGTGTCAATTATTTAGGGAACGTCAGAAACTACATTGTAAGTTTAATGTACCTATTTATCACATTTGGATGCATTTTTAATTGTGTCCAACATCTCCATTTTGAGAGTGAAATATCCCTTATAGATGTAGTAGTGATTTCTCACTTGGATGCATTCTCAATTGTTCCCAATGTCCCATTCAAGAGCATGATTCAGGGTTTAATTTAATTTTATACCATGTAGTATTGTAGTTCATTTATGTATTCTCTTGATTTAATGATTCTCTTTTAGAGACTCCAGAGGAGGAAGGTTGATTCTACACCAGTGTTTCTTCTCCTTTTACTCTATTTTTTGAGAGTTACTTTATATGTGGGTACCTCATCAGGTCTTTTTTCTAGGACCCATATTTTAGTTTTTACCCACCTAAGCTATGCTTAATGGGGTTGTTATTGTAGGATATTTATTATTCCACTTACTTATTAAATGGATAAGCCCTACACATGTAGCTTTAGATTACTTAGGTGTGATAAGAGGTTAAATGTGCAAGAGGGTGAGTTCCACCTAGAGTTTAAGTGAGTACCACTGTGTGATCTCATATGAGTTCTATAGTGAGTTACACTTAGTCTCATAATGAGTTATCCTATGAGTTAACTCCCCCTACTCCTTTAAATTCCTCTTCACGAGGTTATTTTAATAGAATAGTTAATTAGTAATGAAGGCAATTTAATACATCTGACAATTATTTCACATCCTTTTCATGCATATTTCTTAATACAAATAAGGTAATTGTTATTTGAAAATTATTATGTGCTCAATCTAACAGAAGATCACCTATTGGCATATTCTGACAAAGTCATGAAAGTATTTATGGTTTTATAGACATGGACAATTAGGATAGAGGATAATGGCCACTCATATACTCACTTGTATATGAATTCCCATTCATAGTCGATGATGAGAATGAGCCATAATAGAATACATATGAGATTCATGATTTTTAATAGTTATAAAGGGATAATTAAAACCTAAAAAATAAGGTCCATCAACCTTTTATGGATTCCATGCCCCCAAACAACAATGTAGTTATTTCTCTAGATCCAAAATATAATAACAATCCAACTCTTCTAAATGAGAATGATTAACAACATGTTGTTTATTCACATAAAAAAAGTGGAAACAATATAATTGAGGAAATGAAGAAAATCAAGGCTAATATTACTCTTCATGGGATAACCCATATTAATAGACAAAGGGAGATATTATTAAAATCACTGACAAGTAAGCCATCTTATGATAAATACAAATCTGCACATAATAATGTGGTTATTCATCAAGATAAATCAGATGTAACACCTTTTATTTTGATTATCATAATGTTTTGTAAAAATATGCATAAATGTTTGGTAGACTTAGGTTCTTTAGCTAACATCATTATTACAAATTTTTGCATCAAAATAAGTTTGACTCTAGGCATGTCCAAGAGAGTAATATTATAGTTAAAAAAAACTCTAATCCTTGGTTTTAGTGAGTTATTGCATGTTCAAATGTAGCTAGATACAGATCCATGTATCCAATGCTATGCATATTATTTTTTTGGGCATTCATAAGGCTTATGGCTTACTTATAATACCTAATTGATATAAGACACTAAATAGTTACATTGCTACAAATGTTTTACGACGTGGTTGCTATAGAAAGGGGATGTAATTTAGAGTTGAGTGGATAGAGATCCAAAGATGAAGTACATGATCACATGATATAATAATAATTATAAGGTTGGTTTTGATCTATCTCATGTAGATGTCTACACATTTATTAAAAACCATGGATCACATGAATAATAATTTGAATGTCCTTCATAATTATGGAATTTATACTTTGATGATGCCCATTTCAAGAAAGATTTAGGCATGGGCATAACATTGATTGATCAAGATGGGAGATAATTAATTTACACATATAGTTTATATTTCACATGCACAATAATTGAGTTAATTATTAAGCCCTAATTCTTAGCATGTAGTTCACATTGAAGTACAATGTGAAATAGTTACTATTGGTTAGAGGTTCAAAACTAGTTGTCAATAAAATTAGAATTAAATATTATTTCAAGATTTTATAATTAAAAACATATAAATATAGGGTGTGGGACCTGATTGATTCATTTGAAGCATTCAACATCAGATCCATCTCGAAGGAGGAAAATTAGATAGTAGATTCACTAGTAGCTCTAGATACTAATTTAGGACTACTAAAAGAGTCCAAGATGTAGAATTTTTTATGTAATTATTTCCTTACCCCTTAATCCTTGATAACTTGGATAAATTTTATAATATTGATAATTAACATGAAATTATATAGTTTCTTAGCAATTTTGATACATTTTCATCTTAGATAACTGATGAAGGGATTTCAATCCCATGAACATAGAAGAATTATGAGATGATGGTATCTTGTAGATGAAATAAATTTGAATATACATGGGAATGGTGTTACTAGAATGAGTATTCAATGTGGATCCTCAAGCTAAAATATATAAGTGATCCAAAATAGATGTATCTAAATTTGTTAAAGTGATCATGAGAATTGATGACCATCCATAATATGTCAACATTGGAGTGTGTTATTATGAATTTGAATGGTAGAAGTTGATGAGCTTTATGAATAAATATAAGGATGTAATTACCTAAACATTTTAATATTTAATGGTTTTTAACACTAGAATCATAACTCATACGATGCCTCTCCAAAAAGGGTGTCAATTATTTAGGGAACGTCAGAAACTAGTGAATCTAATTTTATAGCCTATCATTGATATCAAACATTATACTTGGGTTGATAATATATTACCTATCAATAAAATGAATGGTGAAATCAAACTCTGCATTAAATTTAGAAACCTAAATAGAGCCTCAGAAGAGGATAATTAGCCTCTTACCTCCCTTGATGAAGTTATTCATATGGCTAATAGATCATAAATGATTTCCTTCTGAGATGGTTTATTTAATTAAAATCATGTATTGGTATCAATTGAATACCAAAATAAAACTAATTTTACCACCAAGTGGGGAACCCTTGTATATAAGAGGACAACATTCAAACTGATCAATGTAGGTGTAACTTTTCATCATGCCATGGATTTTGTCTTTTAGGGACCAATTTTCACATGTATGATAATATACATATATGATATAACCACATTTTAAAATAAAATGGAAGACCATCATGCTCACTTACATAGAGTGTTTGACAAGAGTAGAAGGTATGCGGTGTCATTAAATCTAAAGAAAGGTGTCTTTGTAGTCACAAAAGGAAAATTGTTAAGACATATCATTTCCAAACATGGAATTTATATTGACCTAGAGTGATTCAACATATCTCAAATATATCATATCCTAAAAGAAGAAAATAGATTAAATATTTCTTTAGAAAATTATTTTTTTTATGGAAATTCATTTACAAATTTCTAGAGATTTTTAAGACATTGAGTGTTATGCTAAAATAGGATGTCAAAATTAAGTCTATATTTGAATATAGAATTGAAATTAAATATATTAATACTATGACCTCATGCTCCAATTTTTGTCAACCCTAACTTCACCAAGGATTTCTTCTTGAATTTGTTTTCATCAAAACATACTATATCGACGTTACTCACATAAAAGGTAGATGACCATGAACATATCATTTCCTTCATGATCACTAATTTGAAAGATGCAAATTTAAAATATTCTATGATTAGAAAGAATATTTATTCTATGATTAAGGCAATGAATAAATTTAACGAGTACATTCTATGAAATAATATCTATGCCAGTTTCCTAGATCCAGTTTTCAAACTGAAGCTTCGATATAATGAGCTAGGTAATAGAAGAGACAAATGGTTGGCTTAGTTATAGGAGTTTGATCTTAAAATAAAAAATATAAAAATGGTCATATGATATGTTATTATTTAATCAATTACTAAAATAGATCTATACATAGCTATTTAATAAATTAATGAAGCTTAAGTAACTAAGGTGACTAGAGGATAACTCATTCATTATTTGGAAATCATGTTTTTTGTATTTACATTGTGTCATTCAATGATACATGCCCATGAATATTTAATGGATAACATTTCCAAATTAATATATCAATATGGAGTTTATGAGCAATCATTAACCAAGCTAAGATAAGGAGATTGTGAAATAATTATAAGATTGAGGATTCAAAATAGAATCTTCAAAGTTTATTTTTGATAAAAGAGAAATAGAAATAGTAGAAATAGAGGTTAAAGTGGAAAAATAAATTGTGAGTGTGAATCTAGTTAAGGTAGGATTTAAGCTACCAAACCATTAAAATAAGATGAGGAGAGATAATATTAGATAATAAGATTAACAAGAAAATAAGAAATAAAGTGAATGGAAGGAGAATTTAACCAAACAAATAAGTATAAGATGTAGATAATAAGACAAGAATAATTAGAAGACATAGACTAAGAATTCATTTGAGTTGTATCTCAAAATTTTCCTACCTTGGGAGTATGATGTAGGAGCATCATCAAGGACAATGTGAATTTTGGTCTAATAAGTTTATAAACACCCTAATTTGGTCAACCAACAAAAAATATTATGTCTTTTGCTTATTTTTCATAATAAGGTCATAGTGATGAATAAAACCTTTGTTTGTTTGGTCATTTCGAGTCTTTTCATCTTTTTTGTCTTATATTTCCTATTTATTTTAGCCTTAGTGGTCCTAAGTCACCTCCACCTGGTCATAAGGACCCCTATCCTATCCTAATTGATCTTAGCTCTATTTTTAGGACTAAATACAATAGTGGCATTTTTATGTTGGTAGGAACATGCAAAGACAATTTCCAATTATTGCTCTAGTATCTTATGGTTATTTTCTCTCATTTTTGGGTCCTAACCATATCTTGAGCCTTCTCTTATATTTTTTATCCCTATTTTACAATTTTTTGTTGAGTAAACAATGTATTATATTAAAATAAAATGTATTTCTATATAAATATCCTCACAAGTCATTTTACATCTAAAAGTTAATATTTTGGCCCATACTTAAATAAAATCAGTCAATATTATAGCTCAATACTCTACATACTACTTAGCATATCTCATTTATACAATCCATGATTGATCAAAGAATAAAATAAGTGAAATAAATTATAGCATACATTATAAGTTAATTATGCACATTCCCTAAGGCAGAACTACATATGATCTGAGACCCCTAGCATTGGGTTTAATGTAGGAAACAATGTTGATTTTCATGGATTTATAAAAAAATATGTTGGAAAATAAACACTTCAAAATGTGTGTTTGGATGAAAACTTTTCATCACTAATATAAGTCATACACATGTTTCTAATTCAATAGGAAAGAATACTAGCTCTTCACAAGAGACTAGTCATCTATACTCATGAAATCTAAGAAAGAAAAAAATGATGTTGAATCCACATCCAACCAATCAAATGTTAGATTAAAAATATAAGAGGAGGATAATAAGGCTTCAACATCAGGAAGTTTTTTTTTATAAATTTTTCTTATGATTAAAATATTATTTCTTCATTGTCATTTGTGGTTAGTGAACCTAAAAGTTATACAGAAGCTAGTCAAAGGAAAAAGTGGGTTGATGATATAAAATTTGAGATGGTTCACCACATATAGACTCTTAGTGTGTGTATAATATATATCCTCCACTAAATGGAGGCCCATGAGAGTCTTTATAAGGTCTAAATATATTGAGTCATAACGCACTAATTTTATTATGTTAGTCATTGTAAAACATTCTAATTTGAAGGGATTGTTGGTTTTAAATTTAAAACTCCATTGTTTTATCCTTGATAAAATATATGGAAATGTGAGATTAGTGTCTTATTTGTTTAATTTACTGAGTGTCAAGGATAAAAATGAACATACATTTTAAATTTTACCACGTGATTAAAATCAACATTTTAGATTTTGTTTAAATGAGGGTATGACTAGTTTAAATGTGTTCATTATGTTATATTCAATAGTGCATTCATGAAAATAAATAAAATATTTAAATAAAAATATATAATGAGAAATTAATTTGCATTCATGTACGCTAATACTAGATAATAGATTCACAAAAAGATTTATAAAGAGAAGGAAAAAGAGAAATAAATACTATTGCAATGCCACTAAATCCACTATATCTGATAAATTACACCCATCAATCATTCTTTTACCTAGTCAAGATGCATGAAACCATGGATGTATAAAATTCCATAGTCTAAGGTCAATTGATCAATGAAAGGAAGATCAAGGCCACCATTTACATGTGTATATCAATAAAATGACCTGCAACAACTTTCTATTAATAAAAAATAGCCGGAATATGATAAAATTGAGCTACAATTGATCATCAGATTAAAACATTTAGTAGAATCACCCCAAGAAAATATGATAGGTGTGTTTTAACTAAGAATCATAGAGTTAAATTTAAACCTTTATTTGTTCTCCTTTCTATGTTTTAATGAAGAATTTCCTCATTTTATTGTAATATTAAAATGTAATAAAAATACTAAAGTAAATGGTTATGGATATTCCTAAGTTTGTACAACACACATTTTATCTGGGGGATGGATCCAAATGTGGATATTCCCTAAAGAAAACTTACAATGAAAATGTAGTAATCAATGTCCATTTTTTCAATCTTAAACTTTTTATATTATTTCAATTTGAGAGCAAGGAAGGAGTACATATGTATGTGGGTGTGATTATGTTTCCTTATATCTTGTTTTAATTTTATGTTTTATTTTTGAAATGATGGATGACTATGATTCCTTTTTGAAACACATGGAGGGCTAGGGTGACTATGCCCAATTTTCTATAATTATGCAATCTCTTAGATTGAGAAGATAAATGCCCCACCCCTCCCAATTAACTAATCTAAATATAATATTGTAGCCTAATATGTTAAAATAAGAGAGAAATAGTGGGTTTGATATAAGTAATGCAATGGCCTTTGAGTGTTTTATAACCTCAACATACATTAATTTAAAAATATCATGAATCTTCTATCGCAAATAGATCTAAAGATTTAAGATTTATCACAAGTTCATGGTGTCATTGAATTATTTTTGCAAATAAGAAACTAAAATAATGCTCACTATAAAATACGTAAATTCACATGAATAACTATCATACCTCACTGAATATATGCCAACTATAAATTATCATAGTGTGTATATGTATGAACCGATATCATGCCTCCTGAATTGGTGCCAACTGATACCTGTAATAGTATTAGGTGAAAGGACCAATATTATGTGGAATTGGATTTTTTCCGTCTTATATAAATTGTTATGCATCTATATGCTAAATTTGAGACCCTTTATCTAGTTTTTTTTTATATGTAAACTTTTAATTTTTGTTCATATAAATTATGTGCATATGCCATGAATATGTGCCTAAGTGTATATGAGGGCACATGCATGGAATATGACCTCATAATTTTTTCCAATGCGTAATATGTTTTTCTTATATCTTAACTAATATTATATTTAAACCACTATAAATATATAAACGATGTATTCATGTCCCAAAGTTTAAATTTTATGCTCATGAATGCTTTTGTATCTATGAAAATCTAATCAAAATTCCTCCTTTATTAGATAAAGTATGACAGTTTTAAGTCACTCATCTCATAAGAAAGAGTTAACTATATCATATCATATATAAATATGAAATAATGTATAGTAATGTCAACATGTCAATAATTATCATGATAGTAATGTATATGTCATAAAATCATGTATGTAACATATGTAAGGCAGGGAATATAAGTGTCATTTTAAGATTTATGTATCAATCAAGCACATTGTAGTAAACATGAATCTATAAAAAATAAATAATGTTACATAGTAAATATCTCCATGATTTAAATCATGGCATAACATACAAAGGGGGGTACATGATATAGATCATGACAACCATAAACATAGGAATATGAACAAGCTCAATGAGCACAACAAGATTAATATAAAATCCTAGATTATTCCACTCATAATCATGAAATGTCATACATAAGATCAAGTTCCACAAATAGGGGACATAAATAAGTCATAATAAATAAGGCCAAGTGGCGAAAAACAAGTGACATATGGACATCATAACAAGATAGACCAATGGTCTATAGTGAAGGGACATAAAATGCAACAAATAAGATACAAATGAGTGAAAACAAATCCAAGTGTCACATATAATAAAAAATAATTACTATCCTATCATTTAATATTAACAACATCAATGAAGCATTGAACAAGTGAGAACTAGTCTACACTATCCATGTATATCATTATCACTTCATAATAATGTAACATATCCATGTAGCATTATTTAGAATATGAGTAAATATAAATACATGTGTATGTAATATTGATATGTCGACATGGTAGAATGTCATATAAAGGTATAACCTTTACTACTATAATATATTGAATAAAATTACCTAGGCATTGGCATGGCCCTTAAGTGTAGGAAATTCCAACATCTATGTGTTTATGCATGATTTATATGTCCAAAATCACACTCATATACCATGAAATGATTGTGTGTATATAAAATAATATGACATCTACCAAACATGTGATAAATAACATATGTAAATACTATAATCTAGCAATAAGTGTTTCGGTCCAAATTTTTACTTTTTGAAATATTTGAATGTTTTTGTCTTTCTTTATTATTTTATACTTAGACATACATTGATATAATGAAGTAAGGTAAAGTTCAAATGTTTAGAGAAAAAAACTTTAGATGGATCCAAATAATATACAACATGTATCAATGCATAACATGCTTTAGATGTTAAAGCATGAGAATTTGGATGAAATATAAACAAGTAACATTCCCCTACTATATATGTGAATTGAACATCCAAACTTAAAATTATATATGGGCATAAAGATAATCATGCCACCATAGGACAAGAATCAATGTATTCTCATGTAATATGTAAATATAAATGTGTTTAATTGTTTAAACTCAATGCAAACCATAACATGTATAGATATTAAATATGTAAGAATGAAAAAGGAGTATGGCACAAAGATTATGAAATATGATAATTATAGGAGATATATAATAGATGTTCAAATAAGGATAAAAATAAAGAGTAAAGGGCCAAGTGAAGATAAATACAAGAGTGATAAAAATTATTAATGTAATACAAATAAAATAATATATGAAATCATAAATAAATAGAACATCTAGGGGATTATGTTTAACCTAACTAATTAGGTAAGCATCTGGATATTCTTATGATATTATTACATAAAATTTGTAATATCCTACTAAATTATATGTTAAATCATCAATTATAATGTGATGTTGATTTTTAGGTCATATATCATCTTTTGAACAAATACTTTACTCTCTATTTTCTTTCTCCAAAGAAGCTTCCTTGATTAAATTGTAATAATCACATCATTGAAGCCAAATGTGACATATAAATGACACTTACCAAGTGTGGCACCAATTATTACTTTAGATACCTCACTATTATTTCATTTTATTGATCCAAAGTATGGTTAATGTGAAATATAACAGAACATGTTATGAAGAAAAGAGTTATTGGTAACTCAATGGATCTAGTGCATTGCTTAGAAACAATTATCTTATTCAAATGTCTAATATCATACCCAAGAGATTAGAGAAGTGTCATGATACATATATTGACTTCATGAATTGTTTTAATATCAACATTGGTTCATTTCGCACCATCTATGTGAGAGCCAAAAATCAATGGTTTTAGATATGAAGAATGTTTCTTGGTTTTTTCATCTAAAACCATACTTACACACTAACATTTTTACGTACATATTTATTTTAAACTTAATTATTAAGAATCACTTTATTAAGGATGTTTTTTTCTTATCCTATGCATATTTTTTCAATATTTATTTTTTAAACTACTTGAT
>JARHVA010005701.1:1107500-1120000 GCA_037957365.1 Torreya grandis
ACTATGTATTTTATTACTCTTTCACATAAAGGTATTAGTGATGAATATAAGTTTTGTTCACATGATCATTTTGAGTCTTTTTATATTTCTTATGTATTGTCTTCCCTATTTGTTGCACCCCCAATGTTCTTAAGTCACCTCCTCCTAGTCACAAGGGCCCCTAGCCTATCCTGCTTCTTCTTATGTCTAACTTTAGGCCTTAGGACACTAGCACCATTTTCATTAGAGTAAAACCATGTGGTGCTATTGTCCAATTATGAATCTAGTATTTAACAGTTATTTTCTCTCATGTTTGTGTTCTAACCATATCTTTTGCATTCTCTTATATTTTTTAAACCCTATTTTACAATTTGTTGGCTAGTGAATAAGGTCTTATATTCAAATCAAATTTATTTGTATAAAAATAACCTCACAAGGAATGTTACATCTAGTGCATACTATTTTTTCACATACTTACATAAAATTAGTCATTATTACAACTCAATACTCTACACACCACTCAACATATTGTATCTAGACATTGCATAACTAATCAAACAAGGTCCTAAGTGAAATTCATTATATCATACCATGTATTTTGATTATGTACACTCCCTAAGGGATAACTACATACAATCTGCAATCGCTATCATTGGAGTCAATATAGACAACATCCAGGATAATAGTGGTTATACTCTATGCAATCATAACACCCCATAACCTAGTTTTTTATTTCATGTTTGTAATTATTCATTAGAGTTTTGAAAGAGATTCATTTGAAATAGTGACACAGGGAATCTTTTAGAATAGATAAAACCACCTAAAGGACCCCCAGAGCCTCCCATAGCTTCCTTGAAAGTTTGAGACATCTCTACCAAGAGGGACACTAGCACCATAGTTAGACACTAGTGACACATGGTAATACTATTTTGATATTGGTGTTACTGTTTATGACTACATTTTAACCGCAATCAAAAAAGGGAATGTGTCTGCCTATTTCAACCTTTTGATCAACAAAAAACCTATTTTATTCTAGATAAGTACTCTTTATCTCTATTATTGTTATGTTTAGAAAGGTTTATCAAATCAGTTATTTGTAGTTTCTATTATACTAATCCATTTAAGAACTTATTCTTTACATTTACTAATTCCTAAAAGGTCAAAATATTTGTTGAACCTACGTTACTTTCAATATTGATTAAAACCCTAGTTTTTCATAGGGTTTACCTTATTCTAATTTTTGTGCATTAAATTATGGTTAAATTTTTTTATTTTTTCATTATTTTTGGCATAACTTATCTCATTTAAAATCAAATTATATTAGGTTTTCATTAATTTAATGTAATTAATTTTTTTTAAAACAACCCTCATTCAAATCCTAGATCCACATACTAGATCCTTATACACCCAAATACTGACAATTAGGCTTTCGCTTACAATCCTAATTTCTTTTACACATTTGTATAAAAATTATCATAATTTCATATATAATTATGTTAGATTGGAATCTACCTCTTGTGTGCTTGTTATTCATTATTACATTATCTTCTTTGTCAAGTTTGAAGTGGCATCTAAGATGCCTTCTACCGCTCATCCAATTCATGAATTCTTTAATATTTCTCATAATTATAAAAATGAGTTGACAAATTTTAAATATTGTATATTATAACATGATAATAAATTCATTTATATTGATTATAATGACTATTATTATAATTATGGATATGAAATTAGTATGAGTATAACAATGAAAATGTAGATGATGATATATTAGATACTTTTTCTTCTCTTTCCTCTCCCCCTTCTCTTGCACCTCCAAATCAATCTAAAAATATAATACCAAAACATCATCTCATTGGTAGTGTTTTGTTTGAATGTGACAATAGATTTTCAACTACTTTTGCTACCTCCTTATTCAAATTAAATCAATATAAGTACAATACACAAAATCCACTTTTGAATGATTCAAGTACAATAGATAAGAGCATTTTATCTTCTTTACCCCTCTCAATAAAATTTGTAAAAACATGTACAAATGATACTATGCCTCTTACAAACTAGGATATATGAAATTAGATTATCACATTATTTTACATTTCAAGATAAATGAAATAATTCTTTACAACATACTGGTAATTCAAATGTCTCTAACTCTTCTCCTACATGTCATAGTATGCAAAATGAAATCATCATTTCTACTTCTTCTACCATTGACTCCAAGATTAAAATTAACAACTATTCATTAATTGCAAACATATGTAGTGATTCAATGTATTATATTACACCTACACATGATGACACATTGCATAGTAATTAAAAGTAAAAATATTCTCCTACTCTATCTCTCTTAGTGAGCCTATGGATGATACTTATACTCTTATTTCTACAAGTGAATTAAACTATAATTTTGATGAACCTTGGGATAATGATGATTACTATGATTATGATGAAGAGGATATGGAGTCTACACCTTCTTGTTATCCTCCTACTTCACCTATTTATTTTATTAAACAAATAATAGGTCACATGTTAATAAAAACACAAACACTTATTCTTATGTGCATAATTTACATAACTTACATTAAAATGAAAATAAAGTACCTTTTAATCAATTATCATGTGATACTTATTTGAAAATTAACAAAATAAGAGATACCAATGAATCTCCCTCAACCCCCATTACTATAACAATGCCTATTTCTCAATCCAACCTAAATGAGGGTGATAGCTCATTTCCATCTAACTAGGTCCCATCTATCATATCTCCAAAGGTTAAGGAGAGAAAACCAATCCTCCATATGAAAGGTTACTAATGCAATATACAAATTGATAAGATAAATAACAAAATTTAATCATGAAATGAACACCTTTATGATTATAATATACCATCACAATTGTTAATTTTAACTAAAAGAGGGGTAAAAATATTATTAAAGATGGAGAAAGAAAAAGAGTTCCATAGCTTTATCCTGGTCAACAAGTTGAGCCAGCTTCTGGGATAAATCTAGGGGCAACATCATATGATCTGAGATGTTCCAAGGTGGCCCATGCTCGGAGGCCCATTTGGCCAAGCAGTCAGCCACCCTGTTCCATTCACGGGGAATATACATAAAGGATACAAACTCCAAAGAAATACAAAGCTAAAGTACCTGTTGCACCACCCTAGCCAAATGCCAATCTACCATCTCAAAATCCCATTTATTCAACATACTAACAACAACCTACGAGTTAGATTCACAAATAATTTTGTGCCATCCAAGAGCACAACACTATTGTATAGCAACCAAGATCGCAAGAGCTTCCATGAGATTATTAGTATGATAGCCCTTGTGAATTGAAAAGAAAATTTTCACTTTACCAAAACTATCACGTCCCACCCCACCAACACCAGCTGGTCCCAGATTTCCCCAAGATGATTCATCAGTATTAATTTTGAGAATACCTACCTCAGGGGGAGACCACCAACCCATCTGATTGACAGGTTGCATAAGCTGCCTACGGTCATGCGTTGGAGTGTGAGGGGCGAAGGGGATATCCCTAGGAAATGTAGAGGCAAAGCATGCATAAATCCCAACATCGCCTGAACCCAAGTCAGCAGTCACATCACACTTATCAAGAAGGGTTTCAAGAAGAGAATTCATGATTCTCCCCCACAAGACCCTGAGCTTGATATTCACATCCTGTAAAATCCGTCTGTTCCTCTCTAGCCATATATGCCACAAGATAAAAGATGGGATAATGCACCAAGAAACCTGAAGAAATGAAGCCTAAGAGGGAGGGTGACCCAATCGGTCCCAGAATTTAGACAAAGAAGATGCGTGCCAGCATGGGCAATCCCACACCTCCCACCATAGGTGCCAAATCTGTTTGGCAAAAAGGCACTAAAAGAAGAGATAGGAGATAGTTTATTCACTACTGTGGCATAATACACACATGGAGGGCCCCTAGAAACCCCATTTGTAGAGGTTGTCCCAGGTAAGACACCTATTGTAAACCAGCACCCAGAGAAAAAAATTACACTTAGGCCAAGAATAGCTGTTCCAAACCTTCTTCCCCCAAGAGACCACCACTTCACCAAATAGTTGTTTTGTCAATGCAAGGTACCCAAAAGATATAGAATACTTCCCTGAGGGATCTCCACCCCATGCCAAAACATCATGCCCCTGTAAGGAATTGTATTCTCTAGAGGCCAATATCTGAGATAACTCCAACCGATCCTCCATAGAGCCACCCAGTGGCCAGTCCAAAGAGTTCTTCCATCGATACCCCACCGCTATGCCTATCCTGAAGGCCTCCTTATAATGATCCACTGTACTCCACCCAGTAGATATCAGAGAATCACAGAGTAGCTACAAATTTGGATGAGAGGATAAGAGAGGGGGAAACCCATCCCAGGAGTCACTCTAAAAGAGAACATCTGATCCCCTCTTGCAGATACAAAAGAGGTTGCATTTCACCAGATGAGCTCCAAGCTTGAGGGTGTTCCACACCATCGACCCTCTTCCCTCAAGAGGAAGTCTTGAAATATCCACAGGATCCACCCCCAGATAGTACTTGAAAGCCAAGATATGGGCTCAAAGGTGAGCTTGACTGGAGCACCAGTGCCAATAGAGTTTGGCAGCAACAGCTTGACTACACAGAATTGTAGAGCGTATCCCAAGGCTGCCTTTCTTTTTTGGCTAGAAAATAGTGTCCCAGTTAAGCAGACTCCATTTGGTATATAGCAGATTGCTGCTCCAAATAAATTGGTGAGAAAGAACATTGAATTCCTTAAGGAAGTACCCCAGGGCTGAGCCATACTGTGATAAATGGGAAGGGCTTGAATCACTGATTGCAGGAGTGTCACCCTACCAGCAATGGAGAGCCACTTATGAGTCCAGTGGTTAACTATCTGTCTTAGTTTGTCCAGCACCTTTTGCCAAAAGAGCCTCGGCTATCTCCCCACCACCATAGGGACCCCTAAGTAAGTGAGGGGGAGAGACTGTATCTGAAACCTCATGATAGCTATAATCCTCTACTGGATAGGCTCAGAGGTGTTGAAAAACAAAATAGAGGACTTGTGGTCATTAATCTTCTGCCTAGAAGCTTCCAAATAAGTTTCCAGGGTGAACTAAAAAGCTTTAGCTTCATGAATCTAAGCTCTCCCAGCAAGGGAAGTGTCATCAATGAACTGGAGGTGGGATAGAGTGGGTAATCCATTTCCCCAATGCCATCCCTGAAGCACATGCTGAGAAACCCAGAACTTAATAAGTTGCCCAAGTCCTTCTGCCAGAATGATAAACAAATATGGAGAGAGTGGGTCTCCTTGATGAATTCCTCTAGAAGTGCCAAAAAGCTCTGAGCGTGCACCATTAATAAGGACCAAGAAAGAAGGAGTCATGACACAGCTGAAAACCCAACGAATCTAGTCCTAATTGAAGCCAAAAGCTAGAAGAACTTTATGCAAGAAGCCCCACTTGACTGTGTCATATGCCTTAGCCATTTCAAGCTTAATAAACATTGCTCATTCCTGGAAAGTACTCATATAATGAATAGATTTTGATGCTATAACCACCCCATCCAAAATTTGCTTGCCTGTAATGAATCCCCCTTGCTCCTCAAAGATAACCATGGGTAGGCAGACTTTAAACCTCTCTGCAATGAGCTTAGTGATAATTTTATAGACTACGTTGCAGAGAGCAATGGGCCTAAAACATTCCAGTTGATTACCCTATTCTCTCTTTGGAATAAGCACAAGAAAAGTAACATTCAAAGCTCAGAGCATTTCTTTGTTGGAGTAAGACTCATGAACCACCTCCAAAAGATCCTGATTGATGACATCCCAAAATTCCTAGAAGAATTCCATAGGGAATCCATCTGGTCCCGGAACCTTACCTTTATTCATGCCAAAGACCACCCCTTCAAATTTAGACTCACTAATTGGGTGCATAAGGGAGTCATTCATTTCTGAAGTCACAATAGAGGGAATACAAAATAAAATAGTATGTTCTACAAGCTCATCAGGAGGAGTATCATTTGATAAGAGAGCATAGTAGAACCGAATAGCTTCCCTGGATATATCTTGAGAGGAAGTCAGGCACCTACCATCCAAAGTAATTAGGGATGAGATGAAGCTCTTGTTACGTCGATCCTGCACATATTTATGGAAAAAAGTTGTGTTCTTGTCCCCTTCTTGGAGCCTGTCAACACCAGCCTTCTATTTCCAATAAATTTATTCTCAAAGATCCCACTCAGCTAAATCCGTAGAAGCTTGAATCTCAGCTGAGTGAAGAGCTTCAGACAAACCAAGGTCTCAAATCTACCTGGTAATGGCATCCAGCCAGTCTTGAGCCCTCTTCTTCATGGTGTGGAGATTACCAAAATAGTGTTTGTTCCAATGCTTCAATTTCCTTTTAACATACTAAAGCTTTTTAGGAAAAGAAAACATAGTCGTGCCATAATTCGGGCCCCCTTGCCTCCACCAGTGTACCATTAAGTAATGGAGGGAGGAGTCACAAAGCCACATCAACTGAAACTTGAAAGGGGGATTCTTGGGAGCAACAATATGACTAGTAAAGAGCTTGATAGGCCAATGGTCGGACCCCCACCAGTCAAGAATTTTAGAAGAGAGAAAGATGGAGCTAGATTGCGAAAAACAAGAGACAAGGAACTTGTATAGGCATTTCGAGATGGCTGCATTCCCCATCCTTCTGTTGTTCCATGTAAAGAGTCCGTTGAGGGGTTTAACATCTGAAAGATGTAAAAAGTCAATATTCTATCGAAGAAGCTCTAAAGAAGGTCCCAGCCGAGCTAAGCCACCTCTCTTCTCCTCCAAGCTAAGATTAGAGTTAAAATCCCCAGCTACAATCTAGGGCAAGAAAGGGTGGTAGCTTCTAACATATCGAATATGATCCCAGAGTTCGAGCTAACTTGGGAGATCAACAAGGGCATACACATTGGTGACCAAAATCAGATTGTTAGTCTCCATGGAGGAAGCAACCATTGAGAGGGCCAAGATATAAGACAGCTAGTGGATTGGCAAAATTTTCCTAGGATTCCAGCACATAGCAAGACCACCCAAGGTCCCCAGGGTGCCAACACACTGGCATTGGCCAAGAAACCAAATATTAGGACAGCAAGTGAACAGGGAGTCCATGGAGAGTTTGGTCTCCTAAATACAAAGAATATCAGGAGAATGGTCTTTCACCAACTTATGAATAGCCTTTTGTTTGGGGATGCTATTCAACCCCCTCACATTCCATGATAGAATAATCATTGAGTGGAGTGAGGAAAGTGTTCATCCAAGGTCTTCACCACACTTGACTCTACCAATAAATCTCCTGTAAGTTTAATTCTATTTTGATCCTTCTTGCGTCTTGCTCTGGAAGGAGTGGAGAAGGAGACCTTCTTAAAATTTCATTTCATTAATCCAAGAGCAGGAGAAGGTCCCTTTTCTTTGCTGGGAACTCCCACATCTCTCACCAAATCTGCCCAGTGTATATCTTTATCCTATGAAGTAGGTGAAACCACAAGGGCTTTAGACTCTGGGTCAAGAGCAGCTTTTGGAGTATGCTGAATGACAATATCCTGGGAGCCATTAGAGATATAACTCTTTCCTTCCAACTCAAGAGTTCCACACTGCTCCACTACAGGAGTACCCTCTTTTATGACCATAATATCAAGAGCTTCAAACTGATTGAACCCAACATCTCCTTACCTATCTAGATGTGAATGCTTTTGACCTTGTCCCCTAGCACAATGTCAAACTAGGGTAAAACCATCTCTGTCAGGTCCAGTAAAGTCAGATTATCCTTGCTCCAAATTAGGAGTATTCAAATGGGTTTTCCCTTTTGCAGCGCTATCAAGCTGATAGTTTCTATTACCAACAAAGTCAGGTTGTCCATTCCTCATACTTGCATTGGCGGTCCATGGACCAGATGATCCCTCAAGAATGCTAGCACCTTTGGATGCATGAGGGCATTGGCATTGAAGATGTCCATACACATGGTAGATTCGACACCAGAAGGGGATGGATTCATAATCTATTTGCTGGATCCAGGACAAGGAGCCCAAGCAAATTTCCATAGAATCTGGCAAAGGGTTGTTTATATCAATATCCACATAGATGCAAGCATAAGAGATAACCTTCTTGTCCAGAGATTGGTGAGCAATTTTAGTTGGTGTTCCAATCATGGCAGCAATCTGCCATAGGATATCCTCATGCCATAATTTTAGAGGCAGTCTCGGTAGGCAAACCCACACTAGAACTCGTGAAGGAAGATCCTCAGCAGAGTTAAACCCCACATGCTAGGATTTTATGAAAAGGCCAATATGATCATAAAAATAAGGACCTCCCTCAAAAATCTGATTTCTATCAGAAATGCAAGAGATATTTACCATGAAATCACTGTTACCAGCCATCATGATGTCAAAATCTCCTTCAATCTGCCATGAACAATGAATCCAGGCTTTCAGGGCCATAGGGATATGTGAATTCTAAGAAACTTACAGATTATAGCATGTGAAGCCAAGTATTCAACATATTCATTTACACTTTTTGAGGGGATAACCAACACTGGCCTATCCTGGCTAAGTGGAAGACAATTGTTGACTTTACTGATCTTAGCTCATTCACCCACATAAAATGCCTCCTTCACCTTCTCCTATGAACTTCCACCAGAAAGTGGCCATCCATCCGTGGATGTTTCCACTAGTAGCAGACTCCTGGAGCCCTCACTCGTAATTATCATCCTCCTTTAAAGGGTTTATGGTAAACACAACATGACTCGAACTGGAGTTGATGCGTAGCACCAAGATCCTCACAATTGTTAATTTTATTGATTCATGTCATAGGTGATTTGTAACATAAATTACACCATCTCACATTGGAACAAAGCATACCAATTTTGGATTGATGCCAATGTTATCTATGATAACCCTATTCCACATAGAATCTTCACTACAATGTTGTCACCCAAATTTAAGATCCCAATATTGCCTACATTTGATGGGCATGGAGACCTAAAAATGCACTTTCAAGATTATGAGAGATCTATGGTGCATGTCACCAAAAAATTGACTTTAATACAATTATTTCCAAGGTTCCTATATGGGGAAGCACTAAACTAGTTCCTTCATACAATCTTTAGTGAGTCACTACATACATATGAGGAGTTAGAATCAGTCTTTCTTAGGCACTACATAGAAAATAAGGGACCTCAAGTCATAGATGAGAGGTTACCTTGATTACACCAAAGTGAGACATAACCAACAATCTAAATATATTCTAAGATTCAAATCATGCTTACATCAATTAATTTACCAACCACCATATTTAGAGGTACAATACATCTTTTCTAGAGGCCTAGTTTTTTCTCTTAAGGAAAAAATATTCTATCAAAAATCAAAATCATTCTCACATCTATATGTCACAACTATAGCATTAGAGGTAGAATTGAGACTAGTGGTTACACATTCATATGTAGATCTTGATGTAGGTTTATTACAACCACAATCATATGACATGGTAAAATAACCTACTCAAATTTTAATTGATAAACTAGTGGAATAGAAACAACTGATAAAGACACTCATGAAGGGAAAAGAGCCACTTCATAGAGCATCTCTTATATTTAGTAGCACATAGGAAATACATAAAGGGTTCATACAATTTTTAGATAGGCATAGGACTCATGACATCTTTTTTATGTTATTAGATAAGGAGATGATCACAATTCCTCATATTAGTGATCATACAACACATGATTGTATAGGGTACATAATAAGCCATATCATAATTTTAATAAGATAAATGGACATTCAGATGATCATTGTTATGCACTCTAGTCCCACATTAAATATTATGTCAATTGAGTCATTATTATACTCACATAAGAAGCACTGAGATCTCAATATCCACTATCTCCTAGATCACACTCCTATATGATATAGTTATCCTAGGATGTTCACTTTTAGGATCCATTGGCTACTCATTGTATGATCCATGTGGTTTGTAGGACATGTATTTATGAGTGATCTTATACACCACATATTCAGTAGAGATGTCATCTAGTCCATAGATATATGGGCACAACATTAGTTCACACATAAATTAAGATATTTTTAAGTAACTATAGGTATCAGAGCACAACATCAATTTGCATACCAATCAAGATATTTGGAAACAAATATATATATTAGAGCATAACATCAATTCACACATCAATAAAGATATTTGGAAATAACTATAGAGATAAGAGAATAACATTAGTTTGAACACCAATCAAGATGTTTGGGAATAATTGCAAGGATTAAAATACAACCTTAGTTTGACCATTGTTCATGATAGTTACAAGAGATCACAAACATAAAAATATAGTCTAAGAGTCAATCAAGATATTTTACAAAGATAAAAAAGCTCAGATTATAATTTTACCATACCAACAATTCAATATATTTGATACAAAGTCTATATACCCAACCACTAGTAGTGTATCACATGTAATTTTAATTTCATAGTCTACTTATACACTGACACAACATGGCTAGTATGATCATTGGTTGACCATACCTTCAGAGTTAAGATATTGCATACCATAGTCACAATATCTTCACATAGATATCTTATGAAAACCTATAGAACCAATACCAATAAATAACATTCCTAGTCCACTACACATGCATAGCTAAAATTTTGTAAATAGATAAAAAAATCATTGCCTTGCTTAGAAAAATACTATATAATCAACGTTTAACATAATAAAAAAATTAAACACATATAAACATACACAATATAACAAAATCTAGATAAAACTACACACAATTCTAATATAAATATGAACATCCATATATATAAATCAAAATAACATTTCAATATAATCATAGTGAATCACTCAATAATAAGGACATAGACACTAGGAACAACCCCCTCACTCTCACTTTCAGACATACCCATGATAGAAATAAATTCTAAATGCTCCTGTGATTTCAATTGATGACTATGTCTATTCTCTCTATAATAATACATACCCATCTCAACCAAACACTATCCATGCTCTCACTATAGATGTATGTAGTCATCCACTATCTAACTATTGGTCCCACCTAGATCACAGGGTATGGTCATGGTCAATCTATGTAACTCTATGCACAACTCATCTCTATTCATAGTCACTTATTTATATGCCATATTCGCTATCAAATCTCAATCAAAGAAATAGGCATAAACATTGGTAACATCAATGGATCTCTCCTCTAATTCATCCTCCATGACATCATCAATAATATGCTATGTCAATATATAGTACGTAGACTCGATGGTAGTCTCCCATTACTTATCATCACCTAAACCTGCACAAACCCATGCAATACATCAAATTCCTAATGAAGTTAATGAGTAAACCAAATACATATAATATACAAACATACAATAATAATTTACCATCAACATTCTAATGGGCTCCACATCAAGTACATCCTATGAAATAATCCCACCTATCAAAAATAGAGGTGCCTATGTATGATCTCTCCACCATGATGTATAGGGATTAATGACTCCTACATCATCTACATCTCATATGTCAATCATAGGATTATTATCTATCAAAATAATTGGGGATAACTCTTTTGTCGATGGCCTAAGCCTACTAACTGCCCTCACTAGATCCTAAAAAATCCTCAACCAAACCACTGATCTTGAAGGCACATCATGAATAACATAGAACTGTCATGTCTCCCATTCATACATGAACCACTCATACACATTGATCCAATAGTCATGTTTCTAAAAACTCACTTAGATATGTTTAAGCTAATCACCAATATTAGGCCATCCTTCATAGCCCCTGTAGGTCCTCTAAATAATGTATCTAGCTATCAAACTATCTAACATATGCCAACATTGCATCATGTTCCTCCTACGCACATGGTCATCTCATTATGAATGTCTATAAATGAATTTAGGTGGGACCAATCATATATCAAGGTCAACACTATCCTACTTACTTATATGTACTCACTTCCAAATAATGTAATAATATATATGATCTAATACCTCTGCCACACATGTTCTACATAAAATAGTATAAATATCGATATAGGTGGGCTATCATCATCCGACCCCATGTGTATATGGCACCATGCTCCTCTATATCCTAAATTATCTCATGTATCATGTAGGATATTGATACCCCACTCTTATCTATACCCAAAAATGAACCCAATAAAGTAGATTAAAACTTTTGCAACCATAGAACATGAATAATGAAAATAAATGATCATATTATATTGTTATGGCTCCTTATACAATTATTCCCTGTAGCCATAACATAAAAAACCCTAGCATATTAGTTAACATCTTTACCCCCTGTATCCTCCCATAATATTGCTTTCTACCTATAAATAGGTATGCATAAGATCCTTTAAACATCCTATAGGGTAAAAGTCATCTCACTAGTAGGTAACCAGAACATGCAGGTATCTGCATCCCATATTTCACATAGTGCAGTCATCATGTATTTATACTAGGGCATTATCTCTAGGAA
>JARHVA010005701.1:1125000-1127681 GCA_037957365.1 Torreya grandis
TGCATAAAATATTTTATATAAAAATTTTATATGATGTCATTTAAAATATAAAAGTGTTTTCATGTGTTTTTCAATCTGGGAAATAAATATATAGATGACTATTTTTTGTAGACCTATAATAAAGCCTAAAAAATAGGGTTTAATTCACAAAACATTGAATATCTTTAAAACAAACCATCATTTTTGTATGAAAATTAGTAATATAATTATTTACAATGTCATTTAGGTGATATAAGTGGTTTAAATCCTTAAATTTATTCTTAAAATGAGATATATGTGACTTAGTTTTATAGTCCTTGTGTTTAAGCCTAGAACATGCCTAGAGGTCTGAGTTTTCTAAATTTCTTGAAGATTGGAGTTTGGAGAGGTCATTAAACCTATTAATTTATTTTATAGGTCATTAATTAATGGAATAAGTAATAAATAATATCATTCAAGTCTGATGAGACTATAGACCTTAAAGGTAAGGTTTTAAATCTTGTCTCTAACATCAAGTAGAGATTAAAAGTATCTCAAAAGTCTATAAGATATTAAAAAAATATTTTGAAATTTATCATATCCATTCAATAAGGCTACTAATACTATTGATAGACCTAAAATACCTAGTGTAAGAGTCCTAGAAAAGGCATACTAACATCACTATTTTAGGTTCATATCTTCTTTTTGTAACTTTTCTTACTATAATATTTTTTTAAAACTTGTTAATTTTTTAAATTTTAATTCAATTTTTGTATTTTTCAAATTTAATTGTGTAATTTTTATTTTTATAACTGTACTTTTTTCAATATTTCATTTTGTTCTTTTTAGACTTGGTCCTAAGAAAATGGAATCATTGTTTGAGTAATTTTATTAATTGTATAAGGTGTTTTTGAATATGGTTGTGGTTTAACAAATATATATAATGTAGGATCACCAATATTTCTAATAATTTTTATTTTTATCTTCAAGGCCCATAATTATCCATATGATGATGTCCATGCATTCTATATTACTCATAATAGCATTTGGATATCTTAACATGGTGCATAAGAGGAAAGGTGATCAACTAATTTCAAAGGATGTTTATTGAAGTTTCAATTATTCTCTTGTTAACCTTATGTAAATAATTAAACCATTATTTATATACATATGTAATTTTTTAACCCAAACTTGAGATGAGATATTTTGAGGCACAAAGTTTTAAAATAGGGAGGTAGAAATTTGATTAACGCTAGCATGTTTAGGATTCTTGATATCTATAATTATTATCCTCAAGTGATATGACATTTTTAAACATTTAATTTTTCAAATCCTCTATATAATCCATCATAATAACCATTTGATCTATAGTTTATTTATAATCACAAAGCTTAGGCACTTTATATTGAACATGCATATAGTAACCATCAAGAGAATGTGTGGGAAGTCGATGGAGATGATGAGGAACATTCAAATGACATCAAATTTCATAATATATGGATGGAAACTATAATAACCTTTAGGTGAGACTAAAGAGGATACATATGAAAGTACTTCAGACTCCACATTCATCAAATGTGTATCACCATTAATTATATTCCACATTATTTTCACCGATCGAATTCCATTATTATGAAATATATTAAATATTTCCATCCAAATAACATTTAATTATAAAAATCACTACTTGAATTAGAACCTATACACCTTGAATATCCATTATAGCCATCATATAATGTGTAAAATAAATAAATAACCATTTTGAGGAAATTGTGAGAATTTTTTCAAATAAAAATAGGTTTTTTGATATATATTAGTAGATAAAAGCAACCTTTGTATTAATTTGAAATATGTACAATATTTATCCTCTAATTGGATCTTAATAAAACTAAAAAATTATAAATTTCATAAAATCTATATGATATTTTTGTAAATAAAAAAAAATTCCCACTTAATATGAATAGGAAAACCCTCAAAACATTTTAAAAATAATGCTTTTTGGAATTATATATTGGCCTAACAAGGAATGACCTATTACAATAATCCAAAATAAAAGAATGAGCATAAAACTTTAGGAAAGAGGGAGAAACCATCACATTTAACCTAATGGTACCTAAAAATTGAAACCCATGGTGAAAATCTCAATATATATATATATATATATATATATATATATATATATATATATATATATATATATATATATATATATATATATATATATATATATATATATATATATCTGTGCGTGTATATATATATATATGTGTGTGTGTGTGTGTGTGTGTGTGTGTGTGTGTATATGTGTGTGTGTGTGTGTGTGTGTGTGTGTGTGTGTGTGTCTATATATATACATATATATATATATATATATATATATATATATATATATATATATATATATTATATATATATATATACATACATATATATATATATACATACATATATATATATATACATATATATATATACATATAAATATATACATATATATATATATACATATATATATACATACATATACATATATACATATATATACATATATACACATATATACATATATATATATATACATATACATATATATACATATACATATATATATATACATATGTATATATATCTGTATATGTATATATGTATATGTATGTGTGTGTGTATATATATCTGTGTGTGTGTGTGTCTGTGTGTCCATATATAGTATCCTATATATATAC